>CAJHQQ010000496.1:0-183807 GCA_905132885.1 Moricandia moricandioides
CCAATCTTAAACCTCCAAGTCACTAACTGCTTACAATTATTCCATAATCCTCTTTTCTCCCCAATTACAAGTATTTATACTATTATTTGAATGTAACTGCAAAGTCTCTTTCTCCAAGAGAGTCTTCCAACAACTCCAACTTCACTTAAGCTTTCCTTTCTTGGTTCTTCTTCCTGTAATATACCCTCCAGGGCATAACAATACCCCTTTTCGCAAGACTCAGCTTGTCCTCAAGCTGGAAAGAGGGAAATTGATGCTTAACATCGCGAACCAGCAGCCAAGAGCACTCGTGAGAAGGAAGCCCTTTCCAAGTAAGCAACACTTCCAAATGACCATCATCAGTGTAACGAGTATCGATAATATTTTCAGGAGTAATGACAAACTCGTCATCACTCGACAAGGAGGAAGGTAGTGCCTGAACTTCATAAGACGACCCGCGCACCTGTTTCAATTGAGAAATATGAAAAACAGGGTGAATACGAGAGGTGTCAGGAAGTTTGAGGCGATAAGCAACAGCTCCAATCTTCTCCAAAATCTCAAATGGTCCGTAATACCGAGCAGAAAGCTTTTGGCAAAGACGTTTAGAGACAGTAGATTGGCGATAAGGTCGCAATTTGAGAAACACCATTTGACCCACGTCAAAAGAAAGATCTCGACGACTCTTATCCATGATAGACTTCATAATGTCTTTAGCCCGCAACAAGTGCATCTTAGCAGACTGTAGCATTGAGTCTCGTGCTGTCAACAAACTCTCCAATTCAGCATTTGGTGTAGATCCCTTCTCAAACTTCAATAACGATGGGGGAGGGCGACCATAAACCAGCTGAAACGGTGTATTCTTGATAGCAGTGTGATAGGAAGTGTTATACCACAACTCTGCCCAAGATTAAAAACTGGACCAACGACGAGGATGAGTGGAAGAGAAGCAACGAAGGTATGTCTCCAAACAACGATTAAGAACTTCAGTCTGCCCATCTGTCTGAGGATGATAGGCAGTACTAAACTTCAATTTTAGGTGCCTGACAGTTTGAATAACTCTTCTAGAAAGTACTCTGAAAGATTTTGTCACGATCCGAAACAATACTCCGGGGGAAAACCATGTAATTTTACCACTGTCAGTCATGAATTTGAAGTAACATCTAACTGCTGAAAAGGGATGTTTCAAACCAATGAAATGCCCATACTTCGATAAACGATCCATAACCACCAAGATAACACTCAAGCCTATTGGACAAAGGAAGACCCTCAATAAAATCCATTGAGTACATCATCCCACACAAGATCCGGTAACGGCAAAGGCTGCAGTAACCCCGCAGGAGACAATGTAGAATACTTACAAGTCTGACAAATCTTGCACTCCCGCCACAAACTGCTGAATCACGTGCTTCATTCCCGGCCAATAAAAATACTCTTGGATGCGTTTGATCGTCTTGAGCAAACCATAATGACCCCCCAATTTACTTCCGTGAAATTCCTCCAAAATTAAGGAATGTGCTTGGAATCTGTTGGTATGACTAACCGTTGTTTTATACAATAAACGTCCATTAACCACAGAATACCCCGCTTTAAAGCACCATCCCATCTAGCAACACCCTGCAATAACTGCTGAATCTGTTCACCAATTCTCAACCTCCCTCCAAATGTCTTCCATCTCTAAAGATTAGGGATGGTTAACTTTGTCAAGGAATCCAACCAAACAACATGAGAAACCCGAGATAACCCGTCTGCGGCTTTGTTTTCAATGCCAGGTTTGTAGAAAATATCAAATTCATACCCAAGCAACTTATGGAGCCACTTCTGATACTCGAGATTGACTTCACGTTTGCTTCCAACAGAAATTTTAAAACTCTTTTGATCTGTGCGGACAATGAACCTCCGGCCTAACAAGTAGTGACGCCATCTCTGTATAGCCAAGACAATTGCCATTAACTCCCGTTCATATATCGGCTTGAGGCATTCCTTATCTGTTACCGCCGTGACTAAAGTATGCCAATAGGGTTCTGTTTCTGCATCAACACGGCCCCCAAACATGTCCCTGAAGCATCAGATTCAATAATGAATGGTTCTGTAAAGTCATGCAACGATAACACCGGAGCATGGATCATAGCTTGGAATCAAGTTATCGAATGCAACTTGTGCCGCGGAAGACCACACAAACTGATCCTTTTTTAACAAAGCCGTTAATGGTTGAGCTATGGTACCATAACCTCTAACAAACCTCCTGTAATACCATGTAGGTCCCAAAAACCCACGCAACTCCTTAACAGTTTTGGGAATTGGCCAACGAGTCATTGCAGCTGTTTTTGATGGATCAGTGGCAACACCCTCCTGAGAGATGACATGACCCAAATATTCTATCTTCCGCCAATCCAAAAGAGCATTTCTTCTCATTAGCAAACAAGACATGCTGCCTGAAAATCTCCAAAACGACTTGCAGATGTTGAACATGAAGCTCCAAAGTTGGACTGTATATCAACAAATCGTCAAAGAAGATAAGAACAAATTTGCGAAGGTAAGGTCTGAACAAGTCGTTCATAAGAGCCTGAAAAGTGGCAGGGGAATTTGATAACCCGAAAGGCATGACTAAGAATTCGTAATGCCCATCATGAGTGCGAAAGGCTGTCTTCTCAATATCACTTTCAACCATCTGAATCTGGTGGTAACCAGAACGCAAATCCAACTTTGAAAAAATGACAGCACCGGATAGCTCGTCCAATAACTGATCAATGACTGGTATTGGAAAACGATCTGCAATAGTGGCACGGTTCACTGCCCTGTAATCAACACAAAATCGCCATCCTCCATCCTTCTTTTTTAACTAGAAGAACCGGACTCGAATAAGGACTCTTACTCGGCCTGATAATCCCATCAGCTAACATCTTCTGTACTTGTCTTTCCATTTCTTCTTTCTGTGCATGCGGGTAACGGTAGGGACGTACATTTATAGGCCCACTCCCGGAAGTCAGTGAGATAGCGTGTTCTTTGTTCCGAATAGGTGGTAACTGAGTAGGAATCGCAAACACATCCGTATACCGATCCAAGACAGATTGAATAACCGAAGGAGTAACCTGTTTGGGTGTTGCCGTGGAAGGAGAACTAAGAGGAGCCGAAGAAAGAGAACACATGGACATCTTCGTAGAGTGAAAGGATGCATCTCCACAAAAGTAATACGGCGCCCCTTGTAGAAGAATGATAATTCATGTGTCTCCCAGTTCATCTCGCATATACCCAAAGTACGCAGCCATTGAACTCCAAGTATGATATCAGCACTTCCCAACTCCAACTCAATAAAATCTGTCGTGAATTCCACACCTTCCACCCGAAAGGATACCTTATGACAGACTCCCATACCAGAAACTGTGACTCCTGTACCCAATCTGATTTCCAACTTCTTGTGTATAACCACCTTCAACCGAGCTCGTTTGACTACCTCCGGAGCAATAAAATTGTGGGTAGCTCCACTATCTAACATCACAACCACACCCACTTTGCCTAAATGACCACGTAATTTGGTTGTAGTAGCAGAAGGAACTCCCAAGAAGGCATTAAAAGACAACTCCATTAGCTCTGTGATAACTCCATTTTCATCCTGAAATGTATCGGTTAACTCATCCTCCACCAGTTCAACTTCACACCCATCAATAACTGTCAACACTTGCAGATGTTTGTTAGGACATGTCTGACCAAACAAATGACGCTCATCACATCTATAACAAAGCTTGTTCTTCCGTCGGTACTCATATTCCGCAGGAGATAGTTGACGTCGCAGATTCCCCACTGTTGCAGCCGCTGGTTGAGTGTGACTCTTATCAACAGTGTTCGTGCCTGCAGGGAGAGAAACCGGACGAGTACGCCAGTTATTGTTATTGTTGCCCGTGGAGCTGGAAATTCCTCGAGAAGAGTTGTAAGAACTAGATTTCGGATTCTTAACTTCAGCATGTCGAGTTGCAATTGGTATCATCGCTTGACATAACAGTCCATCTTCCATTTCCAACACCGTAGCAATCATGTGCGAAAGATCTCGAGGTTTCTTTCAGTCTAAGAATCTCTTTCAACTCCGGTTTCAAACCTCCTCGAAAAATAGCCTCCAACATCTCATTATCAACCCCACTTATTTGTGAAGAGAGCTCTTCAAATTGCTGGACATACAAAGCCACAGGACCTGTTTGTACCAATGCCGCTAAACTGTCTTTAGGAGAACGCATGTGAGGATTACTAAAACGCGTTAACACTCTTTTCTTAAACGCAGACCACGTAGACACCGGTACATGCTGCTCTTCCCACAGAAACCAACTCAACACAACACCTTCTAAACTCATGGAAACCAAATGCATTTTCTGATCCTCCGTGTAACGACCATGACGAAAGAAACGTTCAACTCTTGCAATCCAACCATGAGCGTTCTTTCCATCAAAAACAGGCATATCCAATTTCTGAAACTGACTGTCACGAGTTGGTAACAATGGAGCTAAAGGAGAAGAATCTGTTACCGGACTGGAAACAGGTTCCGATGTCGACGAATGCACCTGCGTAGGTCGTTTCTCGGGATTGCAAGCCGGAGTAAGCAGCTCATCTGCCAGAGGAAGACGATCGCGAATGATTGTCATCAGCGCAGTCATCGTCGCCTGCATCGATTGCATAGTCCGATCGGTGGCGAGTAATTGCGTTTCGGATTTTGATTGCCGTTGTACCATCGCTTCCACCGCCTGCGTCAATTTGTCCACGCGCTCCGATGAATCATTGACCGCATCGTTGAGCTCATCCACACGTCGTAACTTCTCCTCGATCTCCGACGTCATCGCGATGAACGATCAATCCAGTCGTCACCAGCAACCAATTTGTTAAGATACTCAATATAATAGTGATATCCTGAAACAACGTAATACAAAAGGTTAAGACCTCTCACGAGCCAATCTTAAACCTCCAAGTCACTAACTGCTTACAATTATTCCATAATCCCCTTTTCTCCCCAATTACAAGTATTTATACTATTATTTGAATGTAACTGCAAAGTCTCTTTCTCCAAGAGAGTCTTCCAACAACTCCAACTTCACTTAAGCTTTCCTTTCTTGGTTCTTCTTCCTGTAATATACCCTCCAGGGCATAACAGCCACTCATGAAACAATTATCATCTTGTCTTCTCATATTTTCTTTTGTCATTTTCCAGTCTAAAAATGTCTTCTATGTCTCTTTCAGTTTTTTTTGGGATAAGGTTTCTTTTCCTTCAGTTTTCTGTGGAGTCTTTAGAGACTTTTAGACAAAGAATCTGCTAGATTCTCTCAATAAAAAGTTTTTTTTTTGTTTTTTTAACACAAATTAAACTTTTCCATAAAAACAAACTTGGAAGGGTACAGGATGAGATTCGATGATGAAATGCAAGAGCTGACAGGTTACCAAACCTCCCTTTTTGTTATTGTACCATTTTAAGCAAATAAAGAAAACTAATTTGATTGTGTGGGCATTATTGCAACTCTCAGTCCAACAAATAAATAATACATGAGATAATATTGTCAAAAAAAATATAACACTGCAACAAGGAAAAAAACAATAATATCTTCAACTTAGAGAAATTGAGTATTTCTGATTGAGGACAATCTTACTCATTCCAGTGGTTCTTTTGCATACTTAGATTATGTGTCAATGTAAACTCTTCAAGTTGCCAAAGAATCTAGAGAATGGCACAAGGCCATCGGTTTCGCCTTTACTTTTGCTAGTGGGGCTTGTCTCTGCTGTACTTGTGCTTCTTCTCCTTCTTCTATCCTTTAGATTCATCTTCATCGCTACTAGATGAAGACTCTGAGGAAGAATAATGCTGCAAACTCATAACACAACACAACACGACATGGTTAACATCTTAATATTGAGTTCTTGCTGCTTCTTCTTTTTACACAGGCATTCTTGCTTGTCTTGATGGGTATATGAACATAGCAATGGAGCAGACAGAGAAGTATGTGAACAGGCAGCTCAAGAACAAATACGGTGATGCCTTTATCCGTGGAAACAATGGTTAGGAAAATCTCTCTTACATGTTTCTCTCAACCTTCTTCTTTATTATTTATCGTTTGGTTTTGTGTATATATATAAAGTTTATTTGTTTTCTTTGTGTGCAGTCTTTACATCAGTACAGTGAAGGGACCTTTAGAGGACGGAGCTTAGACACTGCTTGGATGCATCATCATCATCATCAGCAATGGCCATCTTATAGATGTTACCTTCTTTGACCTCTTCCTAAAAGAACTCTTGCACCTGACCATTGACATGTATCAGAAATGCTTGTTTTTCTTCATTAAATTTTTGTGATAAGTATGGTAATTATACTTGTAAAACTTTAAATTACTCAGTGAGCAATTGTACTTGTTTTAGCAGAAATTTATGAATCTTATCTAGAATTTAAAATTTGCTTCTAGTTTTGATATGAACAATTGATGTGTATGTTGTTACTCATAGAATATACTTACAAAATAACCCAAAAGCTTATGATATGAAACATGAAAAAGTATTAAAAACAAATCAGTGATATGTTTTGTTTTTACAAAGTGTGAATCTGCAAATGAAATCTCATTCTCATCTTGCTTTTTCTTTCATCTTTGGGGTTTTTCACTTTCAGTGTTGATATGATTCAGTTCTTTCCCTTCATTTCCTGTAGAAAAAGAAAACATGATAAGATAAAAAGTTGTTTGCCTTTGAGAAGACTATTCATTCAGATTAAACAAGATAAAAGAATGCTTCACCAAGGAAACTTAAATGTGTCTTTCCACCAACCCTGCTTAGAACAGTTTGAAACTATTATGTCAAGCCGGATAATAATCTCAGAGAATGTTGGCCTCACACTTATATCTGGATGCCAACATTCCTCAATCAACCTACAAATTATTGCAAATATTCTTAAGTTGTTGATGTCTACAAACATTATAAAATGCAGTAACAGATGATAATGGCTTACTCTTTCAATTCTGGAGGGTAACTCTTCGATTTCGTCTTGATTATTGGTCTCCTTCCTTCCATACATATCAATTCCGCAATCTCTTGAGGCGATTTAGGATGAAAAATAGATACTCCCTCAGTCATCTTCACATATAAAATCCAAAAAATGCAAGAGTTTGAGATTCAGATATTTAACTATCAACAAGGTGAAAGATATATGTTACTACCTCATACAAAATGACACCAAATGAATGCACATCAACCCTTTTATCAAAGATATTGTCTTTGTAAACTTCGGGTGCAACATAGTAATCTGCAGTTCGAAAGGTAATGAGCTCAAGAACTGTCAAGAACAATGCATTGTCGTATGAAGATCATGTTTATCTAAGAGAAAAACACACAACATTTTTCTTACTTGATTTATCGATATGAGCTTCGTGGTTAGCTACTTTGACATTATCTTCTGAAATCTTGGACAACTTTACCAAACCAAATCCAGAGATCTTCAATTGTCCTCCTCTATCCAGCAAAATATTTCTGACACCTTACAAAGAAGTTTCAAAATATTATCCAAACTGTGTGTTTTGTCGATGTTATATAATTTCTCTCGGCTTTGTCTTACTTTGGCCTTAAATTGCAGTGGATGACCGGGTCTGGTTTACATTCATGAAGATAGTTCATGCCTCTGGCAATATCAAGAGCAAATCTCAGAGCCTTGGAAGGAGAAAGACGACCTTTCTTTTGAAGATAACCACTTAGATCACCCTGAAAATGATTACAAGAAAACAACTATGCTAACTTTCTTTTGAAGATAACCACTTAGATCACCCTGAAGATAACTACAGTTTGTGATTCGATTTGCAGGTTGGAAAGGAAGTTTAAAAAAAAAAACAAATATGCTTACTTACTTTTGGGTTATGCTCAACTACAATCATCATTGGTAGATTTTGAGTAACAGCTCCAACAAATTGAACTATATTTGGATGCCGAGCTTTAGCTAGCAAAGTTAATTCATGGTTGAAGGCATTTCTGCTCGTACCAGAAAGAGAAAACACAAAGTGTTAGATAACGTCATGTTATTAAACAACTAAGACACAGAAGTTCAAGAAGAAGAAGAATGCATACACTCGTTCAGGATCTGAATAACTATCTTTATCAAATATTTTGACTGAGACTCGCGTCTCATTCCATTTAGCAACTTGATATGTTCCCTATGTAAAAGAATAAAAGAACATCAGAATAAAAGACTCAGTTCTTGTGAGATTAAGAGGAAGGAACAACCTTTGTGATGCCATCAACTTTTCGGACTTGAAGTTCGAGTGGATTAAGTTCATACTCAGGGACTTCTTTTGGATTTCCCACTGTCATTGGAGTCTTTCTTGTTTTCTAAAGTTTTTAAACAAACAAATGTTGAAGATGAAGTAAAATACACCAGAGACAGAGAGACCAAATCATCTAAAGAACATAAAAGAGAGAGATCTTTTTGTTAAAAACCGTACTGGGACTTTAGCTCCCCGAGCTTTCAAGAGATTATACACATCAACATTTCCATAATACTTTGCATCAACAGCCGCCTGCACTATATTCAAAATCATAATGTCATAAAATAGGCTTGGGTGTTAGGTCACTAATGAGATTTTCGGGTCTTTATATGTTTGAGTTCATCTCGGTAAATAATATTTCAGGTTGTTTTTGTAACTCTTTTTAAAACTCATTTTGGATCTGAACTCAATTTAGATTCGGTTAATAATTTAATCTAATCTATTAAAAGGGAAGTACAAATAAGAAATAACCCTTATTTTTATTTAATATTTACAAGTAATGTCACTGATATTATCTTTGTATCCAAACATCAATTCTTAACAAGAAGAAAATAAAATTTGGCAAAGCCCATTAACAACTTTTGTTATTTGAATTGAAACTTCATAAAATATTGTATATGTATTTTCTAATTTTATAATAAAAACAGAATTATATACATATATATAGCATTAAATTAGTTTTATTTTTATTCATATTCATATAAGCTACTCAATTATATTTGAACTATAAAAATGATAATAATGTTAATAATTTTCATTATAATATGAACTTATTCATTTACAGTAACAAAATCATTTAACTTTCCATAACAATTTAATCACTGAAATACATACTAATATTTATTATAAATGGTTATATATACAAACAAATACAATGTATTATTCATTTGTCTGATATATATATCTAATAAAAATAAATTATGTAATTTATAAATTTAAAAAATTTAATCACCATATAATACATATACACAATTAGGTCTAGGACGGATCAAATATCTGGGATATTTTAGGATATACAGATTCAGATATGCATTCGTCGGATTCGTAAAATTGTTATCCGGATATTCGGGGTTAGGATATTGAGAATAAAATCTGAATACACGCGAATATCCGAATATGTCTTTTTTAATTAAAAATAAATCAAAAACTAACTATTAACCATATATTTAGTCTATTTAAAATTATTATTAAAAAAACCTTAAAATTATTAAAATTTAATAAAATTAAAATTTTAGTTATTTTATATAAAAGTATATATAATATACATAGATAACTATAATTAAATTTTAAATATTTAATATCCGGATCCGAATATTCATACCTAAAATTTTACTATCTCAATTTGTACCTCGATTAGCCTAATCCGTAAAATCACTACTACGATCCATGAATATCCGTTTTTCGAAGCAGATGGGATCCCGGATCGGATAACGGATATCGAATATTAAATTTCAGTCACATATACAATTATATCAAACAAATTACTTAAAATATTTAACATTTATAAAAATAACACCCGCGCGGGTGCGCGGGTCAAAAGCTAGTTTTAAAATTAAAGTTTAGAGTTAAAAGAGATTGAGTTTTAGGAAACTTTTTAAAAATTATTAAATAAATAAATAAATATTAAAAAAAATTAAAATGGTTTCAAAAAATATTTTCGAATTTTAAAAAATTGAGAAAAACATTCGAAATAAGAAATTATAAAAAAAATCGAATTTAAAAACATATAACTTGAAACTATAAAAAAAATATTTGTTTATCATTTATTTACATTTATATATCTAGAGAGTAAGAGATAAAATGATCTACTGTCTCTTTAATAAAAATTTAGTCATTTTTCTATTTTGATTTTTTTTTGACAAAACTTAGAAAAATACTATTTGATAGAATTGACGGATTATATATTTTTTTTGGATTTTCAACTTTTTAGATTACCATTTCTAACTCAGATAATAAAACTTCAGTTTCGGGTACATTTTGTACTCCCTACAAAATTCATTCGGTATTTTACACGGGTTCATGTTTTCTAGTTTGGATTTGGGGTTTTTGGCTAAACCCAAACCAGAGAAACAATCCAAACTCAAACCAAAGCCAAATATCCCGATCATTCCATTGTACTAACCGGAAATCAATTCAAACTCAATTTCGCTAAACCAGATTTGAAAATTTGCAGAGATTTACGATGGAGAAGGGAGGAAAAGAAGAAGAACAGACCGTACTACCCCAACGATCACGAGCATCAATATTAGCTCTCCGGCTAAGAAGAACCTTAACGACGTCGTAATGACCTTCACACGAAGCGATATGAAGAGCCGTGCGTCCATCAAGATCAATACTATTCACATCGATTCCTTCACCGAGCAGCTCCTCGACGCCCTCAACGTCGCCTCTACTCGCCATAAAGAGAAGCTGCATCGTGGAGTCGAGATTCTCCGGGACGGACATCTTCGGCTCGCATCCTAACGATTCGGGGCTCCGTCTGATCGGATCTAGCGATGATTGACGGCCGAAGCTGAACCTCATGTTGTTACGGCGCGGATCGAGAGAGGATTGGCGTGTGAATTGCCGGCTTAGTGTTCGTCGCATTGATCCTGTGGAGAATTGTCTTGAGATTCCGCGCTTTAACTGCGCCGCTACGTTCTCCATGGTTTTTGATCAGTTAAGGATCAGGGAATTACACTTTGCATCTTTAGGGTGATTCGTCAACGGTGTTGGAGAAGACGATGACGAAAGACGAAACGATCGTGAAGTTTTTTTTTTTGTTTTTCTATTTTTTTTCTTTTTTCTTAAAATCTTTTTTTAGTCGATCTTTGTTTATGGATTAAAAGGTTTCTTCGTTGGCACTAATTGTCATTAGGAGCAGTAAAACACGGATAATCACTTATTTTAAAAATTAATTAATTCAATTATTGGACTAATAAAAGAAATGTTAAGAATATATTGTGATATCGATTATAGAAAGTCTTGTTCACCAAAATTTACTTGTACTTCTTCTCTAAGCTAAACCCTTATATTGTATCCCTATATAAAGAGTTCATTATTCATGGAATAAGACACACCAATTCCTCTCTTCTCTTCTCTACTTACAACACGTTATCAGCACGAATCTCTAGCGATTTTGAATTAATAGGTATAGATTTTTATTATGTTATATTTTTAGTCTATATTCAATCCTTCTTCAAATCATGCTTGTTATCAATTCATGGTTTGTAAGAAGGGATTCATACACAGTATGAGCTTAGGAGCTTTAGTCGACAATATTGATCTATCCTTATTTCAAGGAAAGAAAATCATTTGATTAAAAAGAGATATTGTCCATGTTTCTAAAGCTAATGCTCAATAGTATGTGTTCTATTTATTAATCATATATGTGATGCTTATATTTTATTATTAAAAGTAATCATATTACTGTATAATACATTATTTATTTTCTTATAGAGTTACTATAATGTTTCTTCATTTAGTGACAAGTTTAACT
This sequence comes from Moricandia moricandioides, assembly GCA_905132885.1. Lineage (NCBI taxonomy): Eukaryota > Viridiplantae > Streptophyta > Magnoliopsida > Brassicales > Brassicaceae > Moricandia > Moricandia moricandioides. Next base: position 11,725 of record CAJHQQ010000496.1, read on the forward strand.
TTTAACACTTTACAAATACATGCGTTTGATTTTGACATATTTTTATATGTAGGTTGTTAATTCACATTTATTCATCATTGCATATTGACAACCTTGATTTATAATTACTAATTAAAATTTATTCATTGATCGCATTCACTGTTAATGAACATCTTATATGTATTTATACTTGATATGTTATGCGATAAATAAAATATACATATTGGATTCATAGGTTAATAATTATTTACTAGATTTGATAAGATATTGCATGTTGGTTTAAAATTTAGGGTTCAATGCATGTAATATATATGAATGCATATAATCTAGTAATAAAGTGTTACGGTTGAATGCATGTAATATATTATTTACATATATGAGTACATACAATATTGTAAAAAATTTATGGTTTAGTGCATGCACTATACATGTAGTAATAGAAAAAAAAATTATTTTTAGAAAACGAAATCGGTTTGTTCGAGATATATAACTTGTAAATATATTTTATTATTATTTTCATTACGATTGTGTATACGAGACTTTTCGGCTTAAGGTCTACCCTTAAAAGATCCATAAGTTTTGGAGAACAATCCAAAGAAAGGTGTAATCACTTGAATATGATTACCTAAAGCTCATTATGTGTTTTGCATCTAAAGATTACAAGACCTACGGTCTGTAAATAAAGCCCAACTATGTTGGATGCTAAGTTTAAAAATAAAATATTCCTAAAGAGAATATCAATGACGCAAAGATATTGTAGAATAAATCTTTTTACACAAATTAAGTTGTCCAATAGACAAACGCTTGAGAAAAGAGATTAAATAAGCTTATAGCTATGTTTTGTCTCCTTGAGACTAAGAAAAACAATGAGCTATTGAAGTACGATGATAAATCACGTCTAGTTGATTAGACTTATTCTTTTTAAGAGAAGATGATATTTTATACTCAGAAAGAAAATCCACACAGATAGGAGTGGTCAAGAAAATAAAAGTAAAAGTGACTGTAGACGTGAATGTGGATATATATGGTTATGATCAAAGGTCAAAACCAAAGAGTTTCTTTATAGAACTCATATTCTCACTTGAAATTGAGAAAATAAAGATGGTAATAAAGTGAAGATATTCATTCATATAAAGATGAAAGAAAATTATTGTGAGTACCTTACAAGGTAATAAAGTTTATATAATGTTCAAGAAGAGGATGTATATTAATACTCTAGAAGAGTACATAAATACTCCATAAGAGTACATAAATATTAATGTATCTTCAGAAGTCTCAAAAGTAAGAAGAATCTAAGAAAAAATACATGACCCTAATAGGGTATATTATTGATTCTAATATGAGATTAAATACAAGATTGATAAACCTATAGTGTTATCATCTTGAGGGGAAGAGTTAGAGAATCTCATATTTTATAATAAGTGGAACATCTAGAAGATTTTCTAAGTAAACTGAGATTGATGAATCTTTCTTAAAGTAAGTCCATAAAATTTTGAGACAAATATAATTCTGAGATAGTAAGTAATTTTAAATTCATTTCAATTACAAATATTCTTAAGGCTCTAAAAGTTATTTAGAGAATATAAACATCCTTTTATACATTGTACTACACAAAGATTAATGTGGTGGAGATAACTATATAGTAAACGAGAAGTTTACAAAATACTTGGCATGAACCAGTTAGATCATTTTGGTTCAGTAATGATGCGAAAATATATTTTAAGATTTATGTGGAATAGTCATTGAAGAACCAGAATATTCATTTAAATAATTTGACATATGTTGCTTGCTTACAAAATAAAAGATTAATACGGTTTTCACCAGCCAAAAGAAGTTATTGGCATGAATAAAAGAGATGTTGGTGGACTGATCACCCACTATGCATCTTTATAATATTGGTGAATTCACTTCTTAAAGTCTTTGAAGACTATGACAAATTCACTGGGATAAGTACTAAACATTTTGAGCAACACTAGTTTGCATCAAGCCAATAAGTAATCACTAATTCTCCCCCACATTAGTATTGGGTCAGAAACCAACCATTTCATCTAAGAATGTTGGATGTGCGATAGACATCCCAGTTGCTCCACCACAAAGCTTTAATTGAGATGAGTTTTCAAAAAAGGTTGAAAATATATGTTGGATATGAATCTCCACTGATACTTAAGAATGTAGAGCCATCCTTGAAGAATATAAGTAAGGCTCGATATGAATGCTAAAAGTGAATTAGTATTTCCAACATAAGGGTGAGAAAATAAACAGCTGAAAAAGTAAATAAGTTGATATGAATTATCATTGATCCTCGGACTAAAGAAAATGTCAAAAAAGTCCAAAAGATAATTCAATTAGAGCTTAGTAAAGCATTTGCCAGACATATTTACTGACCCATATAAATAGAGTGATCAAGTCACAATATCAGCTGTAAATGCTCCAATAAGAATTGATGTTCTAGAATTATAAGATCAAACTGCTAGCCACAACTAAAGTGTGGTAGACATGTTGGTTCCAAAGATAAAAATCCTCGTAAATGAAAAGGAGCATAAATAAATAATGGTCAAGAGGAAATATAGTCTTCGAATGATCTCCAGAAGAGACATTAAACATGACTGAAAGAAATTCAGGTACCTGAGACAATGAAGAGAGCTCAATAATTTATGTCATGTATAAAATAAAATGGAACCGATATGCAAATCGACGTCGATGATATTTATGCATGCAAAGTAGCAGTTGATATGATGAATAAGAAAGAGGATCATGAAACAAAGTCTATTGAAAATGTACACAATGAAATGATTGGCCAAATCAGAAAGAAATAATAGAAAAAAATATATATAAATTCTCGTGAAAGCGAACAGTATTTGGACCAGTAGTCTATACACCAAAAGGTATAAAACCAGTGGGATATAAATGGGGTTTTTGTGCGAAAGAGAAATGAAAATAGTGAGATTGTGAGATACAAAGCACGTTTAGTTGCACAAGGATTTTCACAAATACCTGAAATTGATTATGAAGAGACATACTCTCATGTGGTGGATGCTACTACATTCAGGTTCCTTATCAGTCTGGCGATAAAGGAAAGACTTGATTTACGCTTAATGGATGTAGTCACAGCTTACTTATATGGCCCACTGGATATTGATATTTACATGAAAGTCCCAGAAGGATTTAAATTGCCAGGAGCAACAAATTCTAATTCTCGATAAAGTTATAGCATAAAGTTAAATCGACTCTTTATGGACTGAAACAATCAGGACGTATGTGGTATAATCGCTTAAGTGAGTACTTGTTGAAAGAATGCTATAAAAACGATCCTATCAGTCCATGCATCTTTATAAAGAGATTTGAGAAAGGATATGTTATAATTGCAGTGTATGTTGATGATTTAAACATTATTGAGACTCCCGATGAGATTTCAATTACAATGGAATACTTGACGAAAGAATTTGAGATGAAAGATCTTGGAAAAACAAAGTTTTGTTTAGGATTACAAATTGAGCACCTCAAGAATGGAATCTTAGTGCATCAAGAAACTTACACAAAAAAGGTGGCTAAACGATTTTCTATGGATCAAGCCCATCCTTTGAGTAGTCCTATAGTTGTAAGATCATTCGATGTGAATAAAGATCTCTTCCGCCCTAAAAAGAAAAATGAAGAAATTCTTAGTCCTGAAGTACCATACTTAAGTGTAATAGGGGCATTAATGTACCTTGCCAGTCATACAAGACCGGATATATCATTTGCAGTGAATTTATTGGCAAGGTTTAGTTCATGCCCGACTCGAAGGCATTGGAATGGGGTAAAACATATACTTTGTTACCTCCAAGGTACGAAAGACATGGGTATATTTTTTCCTAACCCATCCACAGAAGATTTGATTGGCTATGCAGATGTTGGGTACATGTCTGATCCCTACAATGCTAGATCACAAACACGATATGTGTTTACTTGTGGTGGAACTGCTATCTATTGGCGTTCGATGAAGCAAACCATTTTAGCAACTTCTTCTAACGACGCAGAGATTTTAGCCATTCATGAAGCTAGTCGAGAGTGTGTATGGTTAAGATATGTCATTCAACATATACGAGAAGATTGTGGTCTATCTACAGGGAAAGAAGCTCCAACAATCATGTATGAGGACAATGATGCATGTATCGCACAACTCAAAGATGGATACATCAAATGAGACAGGACAAAACACATTCTACCGAAATTCTTTTTCACACATGATCTACAGAAGAATGGCGATGTTCGTGTTGTTCAAGTTCGTTCAAGTGATAATTTGGCTGATTTATTCACCAAGGCGCTACCCACTGCTACTTTCAAGAAGTTGGTTTATCTTATCGGATTACGTCGTCTCAAAGATCTTGACGTATGTACACATTAGGGAAAGTAATTGCGCGCTGCACTCTTTTTCCCTAACCATGGTTTTTCCTATTGGGTTTTCCTAGTAAGGTTTTTAACGAGGCAGCATCTACACGCATAATAAACATCAAGGGGAAGTGTTAAGAATATATTGTGATGTCGATTATAGAAAGTCTTGTTCACCAAGATTTACTTGTATTTCTTCTCCAAACTAAACCCCTATATTGTATCCCTATATAAATAGTTCATTATTCATGAAATAAGACACACAAATTCCTCTCTTCTATTCTCTACTTACAACAAGAAGCTTATTTTATTTATTTAAATACGGAAAAAAACAAGCTGAAGATGATGATGGTGGCATTCGAACTCGTTACGTTGAAGTGAATAATTGTCTATCACATTACTACTACCAATACAATTTCTCGATGAACAAACTAGAAACTCAGCTGATGATGATGATCGGATTCTTCAGAAGACGACGCGAAACTGCGGCGCGTCTTTTCCGTCGGCGGGAAGAATCTCCAGCGGCAAGGTTCGAGATCTTCGGAGACGGGGCAGTATCCAGCGAGAGTGACTCTGTCTCCCGTGGCTGCCACGGAGCCGAACTCGAAAACCGTCGCGCGATCGGGACGAGGAACTTCTATGGCTCCGTTCATCCCCGGTGCCGGAGTTTCCGATTTCGCCGTCTGAGTTATCTCCGTCTTCGTCTTCTCCGGTTGCGAAGGCTTCGGGCTTCCGGTGAACCACGACAGTATCCCCATAGCTAACTGAATCGGTGGAGTTCGAGATTGAGGAATTCAATTAGGGTTTATCGTTTTCCCCTTATTGATTTGCCGAAAACTTGGGCGTAGTTTATTAGATTGGGCCTTATAGAGTGGGCTCGGCTTCACTTGAGTTTCAAATAGCCCATGGAGATATAGTGAGAAAGTTTTACAATTTAATCCCTATATTTTTAGACAACACTCGAACGTAACTAAAGTTTTATAAAATTGTATTCATAAACCTTTCCCACATGAATAGCATATCTATACAATACAGTTTGAACGATATTATGTTTGTTTTCAGCCCTTTGGAATATAAACATAATACTAACCTAGGAGTCCAGTGTTTAGGAGAGAGGAACACTGATATGTTAACGCCAAGTTTGGATATAATGGGCGTTTTAGTTGTAGTGTACTCCTAGTCGACCACGTCTCAAACAAAATTATTGTCTTTACGCAAGAGCTGGATCATCAGAATCTATCACTTCAAGTTCAATGTGAAGCTGCAAAAAAATAGCATCAACAACAAGTGACAATTAAAGACATGTTTCCTTGTGTGTATCTATATGAATTATGAGTATGATTGTTAAACAATAGAGTAACTGAGAGTAACAAAAATAAAGTAATTAAGTGAAAAAAAAAGTGGAAGAGTAAATAAAAGTTAAAATCAGAGTAATTGTGTTCTTCTTTTAATATCACAAGAGAGATAAAAATAATATATTTACTTCTAAATTAATAGTAACCACTTTTTTTTTTTTTTTTTTTGATTAACCTGGGGTATCCCAGGCTCATGGAGAGGCCCAGACTAATCCCCAAGGGGAGGTGCAGCCCACGGATAGACCCTCTCTTCGGATATTCAAATGGCCCTAAAGCATGGGCCCATATCCGTGTAAGGTGACCAAGATAATTGTGACTTAGTTTCGCGCAGCAGGTGGATCGAACCTGAAACGTGTTGGCGTCCCAGTCCCGTCTCCTTACCACTCGACCACAATCACCCGGTCAATAGTAACCACTTAATTATAATAAAATCCATTAAAACTTATTTCACTTGACTGATTAACATATCAGCTAATTTAGAGCAACAGTTTTTTTAGCTGGAATATTGTCGCTATAGGTCTTTACCTAGTCAGGGACGTAAAACATTCAAAAATGCCATAGACGAAGGATTTGGTTTTATTATGAAAATCCCCATGTAAGGGTCACAAGGACAAGTAAAGAGTTCTTCACCAGAATAGCTGATGATTCGGACATAACATAGAGTTCCACCGAGTTGGAAACTATGATCAGTAGAATTATGTGTAATATTCATCATAATTACAAATTTACAATTTAATTATATAAGAAGAAGAAGAGAAATTACGTGGATTAGTTTCTAAATGATGTGACAGAGAAATTCCATGGATAATGATATTGAATACAAATTGTTTATTCTATCAATTAGGCAATTGACTGATATGATCACAAAGTGAGCATCTACGTCTTAGACATGGCACAGTATTTGGTTAACATATACTTTTGGATATTGACGTTGATCTTGAAAGAGATAAATTTCAGGTCATCTTCAGACTGAATCCACTCTCTTATATCAAACAAAAGAGGCCCTTGGGTCTCTGCTAAACTTGCCATAGTGCGACACATGTTAATATTATGGTCAACATGAGATAAGTTGGTCAATGTTCCTCGTCTTGATTCTATAATAATCTTTTTCCATCTTTTTAGATCCTTGTAAACATTGAGTTAGCTATAAAGAAAGAAAAATGAACTTTGAACCACAAAATTAGTATAAACTATTTATTAGGATAAATGCAATGAACCCAATGACAAATTCATGTTTTTGTCCTAATCATTCTTTTAAGTTCTCTTTCAACTTTCAATTCTTATCTAATTAATGCTTGACAATATAAAAAGTATACCCTATTCCTGTCTTTATCATGAAGAAATATTAACACACACTTTTTTTCCATGCGATACTCTGAACCTACTCATATTCACATTAGATAGCAAATTAGGACAATCCTTCAACAATTTTAGTTAAATTGTTTCATGATAATTACATCACTAATGAAAACGACCAATCTCCATTAGACCAACCACTTAGATGTTCCGGAGCTATTAAACTACATATCCTTGTCGGGGAGAGACGTACAATCTTTAGTTTGCATATAATTTGGGTTAAAATTACCAAAAAATAATTTGGGTTAAATTTGCACGCAAAAGAAAACAATCCGTAGTAAATAAAGAAAAATAAACAAAAGAGAGAGGATTAATTAGAAAGTCGTGCGAGGGAATTGGTTTGGTCGAGACTCGAGAGTCGAGAGACAATGCATTGAATCCAAGCGAAATAGCCATGTGGCGTCTCACCGTCTTTCTCCTTAAAAATCAACCAAATTTTCGGTTTCAAAATACTTCCTCCCCTTTATTATAAGTATATCCTTTAAGGTTTTTATCCATAACTTTAAAAAATAGTTAAATTTATATTATTAAAGTAGAAGTATTTTATGATTTTGTTTGGATATAAGAATAGCATTTTGTTTGGATATAAGAATAGCAAAGTTAAAAAAGATAGTTATTTGGATATATAGATAGCAGTATAAAAAAATATTTCCTTTTATTTACAAACTTAGCCTTTGTATTTACAATAAATTAAATACTTCATTTTTATATTTCTTTTTATTTACAGATTCTGTTTAAAATAAATTTAAATTAAATAATTACAATTCCAAAACTTATTTAACCAAATCGATATTTATATATTGACTATTGAAAAATTTAGTATCTTGTTTCATTTCTAAATAAATTAAAAAAACAACAAGTTAATATATAAAAAATAAAATTACATCAAATTGCATCAAGTTATACATTTTTAATATAATATTATTTACAAATAAAAACATATTATCAACAATCTATATTATAATATAAAATATTCTACTCTATATGTAAATTACAAAATATAAAAATATATACAAAGAATTTTTATAAAATTAGCGATTTATAAGTTTATGTTGAACACAAATTAAATCAAACACTCGCGCAGGGACGCGGGTCAAGTTCTAATTAGATGAAACAAATGATAAAAACCTAACCTTTTATTGAATTGTTCGATAGTGTCTACAATAGATTGAACATGCGAACATGAAATCAAAGCAGTTCAGATATTTCTTCGAATTAGGTTTTTGATCGAATCTCCACGAGAACAAGTGAAAGAGATAAGGGAAAGGTACAGATAAATCTATCTCGAAGGTAAAAAGAAAGCGAAAAAGTGTTTTTCTTTTTTATTACTAAATTACATTAAAAAAAATTCAGTTGAGTGATTAAGTGAGCCTAATGGATGTGTTAAAAAAATATAAACATGAGCCAGATTCTAGGTAATATACATTTAATAATTATAATTCTATAACCCACTTATGTAAATAGTTAACATTTACATTTTTTGTATAAATCTAATGTCCAAATAAATAATTTATGATGCATTTTATGGTTGATTTATTATAAATAACAAATCATATAAAACATAGTATGGTTTTAAGAAATTTCAATAGGCCTTCTAATTTAGAAATACATAAATGCAAAGCAAATGCTAAATATATTTTAATATATTTTAACAAGTTATTTCAAATATACAATGAAAAAACATATATACTTAAGTATTCGTTTTTTTCATGGTGTTCCAAGTGTATTAAATACAATAACAATCATATAATAACAAAGAACTTTGATCATGCTTTATAAAACCCAATATTTTATAATTAATTACAAGTTGATAATTATTATTGTCAAAGAAAACATCCGCCCAGTCGGACGGATCAAGATCTAGTTTATCCTTATTTTACATATTATTTTATTTTATTAATTAATAAAATGAAACTAAGGATAAAGTTTTATAAAACATTTAATATTTATCTTTGAAATATAAAACAATACTTATAATAAAACAAAATTAAAACTTCACTTAATATGAAATAGAAGGAGTAACTAGTTTTTAAGTTTTCTGTATATTGATTAAGAACTACAAACTTTTATTAGTCTATTTCATTTACCTACAATAATAATAATCACAATTAATTCAACGAATAAAAGTATCCTACAAAATACAAATTGTAATTAACATCAAAATACATTTACTTTTTAAATAGAAATTTAAAAACATCACTTAAAACAAAATAATTTTTTTCCTAAAACATCACTTAAAATAAAAGGGAAGGAGTAGTAGTTTTCTCCATATTATTACTTTTAAATGGAAGAATATAATTTAGCTCAAAGAGCGTGATGAAACTGAGCATATGGTCATTGTTATTGAGATTATAATTTTGCATTAACTGTCTAAGAATTAGACCAAAACATATGTCTTTGCATATGGACTGTCGAAGATGCATGCATATAAACTGCAGAAACATAAATGGTTACATATATATATAGTACCTCTTGTGCTTTAATTTTTACTATTTGTTATAGATCATACTTATGATAATTTAATTTAACTCGTTGATCTTTAGGTTAACCTAAGTATATTGCATGTTGCAAGGAAACCAATAAACTGAGAAGTAAGAAATAAAGGAGAATCTTAAAACATGACCGACTTATTTAAAAGAACAGGGGGAATATATGATATACTTTTATTTATTTCACGAACTTTTTGTTGCAGGTCCACTAGACATCGATCTAAAGTTGCGGTGTTCAAGGCAATAATCATGCATGGGTTGCCATATATACACATCTATATCTTCATTTTCAACCATATAAGAATCGTCTGTCTTTCAAAAACAAGTTATATAACTAAAACGTTGTCCAAAGAAAAAAATAAAACATACATATATATAGATGTTTAATCGTAATATATATACTCGACGAACCAAAATTTTGATTACTTTGTAAGAGAATTGAACTGAAGAAATGGTTGATGCTTTTATGCTAATTAATAAGTGGGTTTAAAAGCGTACCATGGTGATTCATACTAATGTACTACATAAGTCTTGGTATTTGTTTGCGTTTTGTGAACGTTTTTTAAAGTAATCCCTAGTCTAAGCATTTTAGAATTTTGTTAATTGTAAAGGCAAATGCCTAAACACAAATAAAATGATTTTTAATGTGATTAAAAAATATCGTAGACATCGATTAAGCATATTTACTGAAAATGATAATTCGTCGTTTTGTAATATCGATGAGTATTCGTATTAGTTTATTTATGTTGGGAGATCCGTTTTCTTTTGGTCAACAAAGAGATCCATCTTCACATCCCTAAATATACGATTTTCATATCTATTGAGTAGGCCTAGAAACTATGGCAGATCTTTCAGTATAACTTCGGTTTTTGATTTGATCTTTGAGTATAACTTCGATTTTAATTAATTTCGGGTATGTCATCCATGCAATATACTTTGCTACTACGTACACGTCAAAGAGTTTTATATTTGAAGTTGTCTTTATGCATTGTTGTTTTGACCTAATTAAAGTAGTGTTGCACAATTCATTTGAATTAATGTGGATATTTAGTGTTGTAGTTTATTGTAATCTATCAATTCCCCTAACTGCTACTCGCTGAATTTTATATATCCAATGTCCAGAAACAAAACGAAAAACTATATATTACTTGAAGTTGTTTCCGAAAGCTCTCCCAGGTTCTCAATTCATTGAACCATGTATATGTAAACAATATATATACATTAAGAAAATGATGTTAAGAACTTATATAGTGACTTTCTCAATGAACATGTTAGTCACTACCAAATTCGAGAAAAAAATTGCATAGAGGAGAAGAATAAGAAGACAAGGAAAGCTCATATTAAAAATTAGCCTTGGCTACAAACAAGCTCATATTAAAATGAATAAAATTTTACAATCGAGTTGTGTTAAAAAAAATCGCAATTGAGTATTTAACCTAATATTGATTAATATATAGGGGTAATTGGTTGAGATTTAGCACATGACTTTAATTTTAATTTTCATCCACAATTATAACAATTAGCAATCATGCTTTATTTAGTTTTTAAAGCTAATGTAAAAAAATAAAAAGGAAATAATTGTAGTAACTTTGTTTTCTAAAACATTATTTTGTAAGCTTTAGATTTTATTGTTTTTCATTTGATTTTTACAACTACATTAGATATATCCACAAAAAAACAATTTAGTGAAATTTTTACAGCTACACCCTAACGTATAGCTAAATTAACAAAAAAATTGAGTGGGGCTGGTAAACCAAACTAACAAGAAATAAATTGAGGAAGCCCCAAACCGGTCTTGATTATTGATAACTTCACTATATAAAAATGAGACTTGATTTTTTGTTTATAAATTTTGGCCCAACATTTCCCACTAGAGCAAATACATTAACCATATGATGTGCCTTGAGAAGAGCAACACTATGGGTCCTGATCGATTCATAAACATAGACAAAATTATTGGTAGGTATGATAATTAAAGAAATATCCTCAAAACCGCATTATATATATATATATATATATATTGAAATTTATAGTTAAAGCTTATGTAAGTAATGTTTCAAAGCAACAAAAAAATGCGTCAAAATGATATGAGAGGTAAGAGTAGGAATAACCGAGGTCTTTTAAAGTGAGGTTCTTAGCTTTTCTAAGAGACGTATCTTAGCTTTTAACTAAAAAACCTAAGAACCGTCTCTTAAATAAGAACCATAAGGCCATGTTTATCCATGGTCTCTTAGGCGGGGTTCTTAACTTATAATTTCACTCTTTTTTTTATTATTATTTTTTTAATTTTTCCGTTAAGAAACGTCTCTTAGATTTCTTATTTAAGAGACGGTTCTTAAGTTTTCTTAGTTAAAGTTAAGAAACGTCTCTTAGAAAAGCTACGAACCCCATGGTAAGAGACATGCGATAAACATGCCCTAAGAACCGTCTCTTAGCAGGAAAAATGTAAAAAAAATTAAAAAGACAAATTTTAGTTAAGAACCCCACCTTAAGAGATTCAGGTCAATTACAGCCTAAGAAGATCACTTTTAAAATTTTCACAAGTGTTGTTCAAACCCATTTTAATTCCATGTCAGGTTGTGAAGAAGAGATTCTAGCATACGTCATGTCCATACTAAAAGTAAGTCCAGGGGAGATGAACCATGTGATTGTGGAGGAAGACTAGGCCACACGGTGTGTTCTTTTGTTTACTAAAATTCACAAAACAAAAAAAAAAATCAAAATTCAAATCTTCCAAAATCAGCAACTTGCCTCTCTCCTTTATTAAAAAAAGTTTCCTCTTTTATTCTTTGCAACATTTCAGAAAATCCCTAAATTCACTGAACCCTCCCCCCATACTTTGTGATCCTCTCCAAGTCCTCTCTTATTAATAACCCCCAAAGATCTTTCCTTTCAAGTCTCACTTCTTGTTTTGCTACAGATTCAAGATCAAACCAAACCCACTTCTTGTTCTTCAACAAAGTAGTCATCTTCTTCTTGCATAAAGGATCTGGCTTTAACGGTCTTAAAGGTACTTCCTTTTTCTCTAAGAACAAAAAAAAATTGTTTGAGGTTACTTAATTCGAAAGTATTGTGTCTATGATTCCTCACCATAACCAGTTTACTAATCTAAACATCCACACTTCATTGTTGCAGCTTCGATTACACATTCACTGAGTCAACTCGTTCAGAAACTCGGACTTCTCTGGATCTTGGGGGTCATCGTGATCTTGTCTCGAACTTGCTTACTTCAATCTGCATTGGTCACAATGATTCGCAAAACCCCAACTTTGCAAAACGACATCATAAACATCCAAGACCGTTGTCCAAACAACCGGAAAAACGTAAACTTTCGCCGTCCGCCGGCAACGTCGTCGGAGAATAGCAAGTACGAGTTGCGTCGGAGCTTCTCGTCGCAGAAAAGGATGATGATTCCGGCGAATTGCTTCGGTTTGGAGTCTCTGGTTCTGCTGGTGGGTCTAACGGCGTCACTGTTGATACTTCCGTTAGTTTTGCCGCCGTTACCTCCGCCTCCGTTTATGTTGCTTTTGGTTCCGATTGGGATAATGGTTTTACTCATTGTTCTTGCCTTCATGCCTTCTTCTTCTTCTAAGTCCAAAGATGTAACTCGCACTTTTATGTAAATCTCTTGTTATTGTATTTATAAAGTCTACCAACGTTATTACACACACTGGTATATGTGTTTGAAGAAACCGTTTTAACTGATTTGAGTCTTGCCTACTTCCACAACTGAATCATCACATCCTTTGAGCTGTGTCGCACAGCTTCCATGAGCCGTCCTCTTAGCCTATGAGACAGTAACCACTGGCTCGCATTCACATTCTCATGCCTTTCTCTTACTCCTTTAAACAAAACCTGATTCTCACCAATGCTCACGGAGAAACGATCTTTAGATCCAAAGGAACGGATTCGTGACCTAGCTATGCTGTCTGAAGTGGCGGCCCGTTTAATCTATGAGACATGTTGTACATGGATTCAGGTCGATCAAAGCCCACGAAAGCCCAGTTTTGTGATACAAAGTGATTTAGTCAAAGATCGTATCCAACAACGTTTCAGTAAATAATTCCGATTTTATGATTTGAGCTTGCATTTTCTGTAATTTATAGAAGGTAAATTTTCTCAAATAGTATTTTAAATTTTTTTTATTACAAACCAGCTTTTAAAAAGTAAAAAAATAATTAAAATATCTCTTTTCATTTTAAAACTTTTAATATATTTTCTTTTAAAATTTAAAATTCACTTCTAAAACTATAACTCTAAACCTTAAATATAAATTAGTTAACCCAAGAATATAAATTTATATTTTTGTATTCTTTAATAAATTATATTTTAATAATTTTTCATCTTGCGCAAGTAATTTATTTGTTATAAGAGTTATCGCAAGTAATTTATTTGTTATAAGAGCTATAATCGATAACAAATTAGTTAACCCAAGAGTCGATCCCATTATTTGTTATAATAAATTAGTAACCCAAGAGTCGATCCCACTAATATTTTTGCACAAGTAATTTATTTGTTATAAGGAAACTAATTATTACAAGTATTAACTAATCATAAGGAAATTAATTATTACATGTATTAACTAATATTTTTGCGCGAGTAATTTATTTGTTATAAGGAAACTAATTATTACATGTATTAACTAATATTCTTGCACATGGAATTTATTAACTAATTATGTAAGTCATTTGAAAAGTGATGTTAATTAGTTATTAAATTATGTTTTCCCTTGAAATTAGTGGGATCGATGAATTAAATGGGGGAATCGATTTTAGTGGTACTTTCCTATTATAGTGGGATCGATGAATTAAAAAAATGATAAAGAAATTCTAAAAAATTGATCAATCAAATGTAAATTTTTTAAGATTTATTCCTTTAAAAAGAGAAGAATGTGTGGGTGTAAAGACATCGAGATTCATCTATATATATATACAAAGTAAATGTTCTCAGATTAATGACGCCAAAATAATATTCATACAATAAATAATGAAAGCGTTCAAAAGAAGATATTAAATTCGTATTTTCATAAAATAATATTTATATGATATGATTATTCTTGCGCACTTTACTTATTTGTAATAATGAAACTAATTATTACATGTATTAACTAATATTCTTGCATAATTAATTTATTTGTTATAAGGAAACAAATTATTACATGTATTAACTAATATTATTGCGTAAATAATTTATTAACTAATTATATAAGTCATTTGTAAAGTAATGTTAATTGATCACTAAATTATGTTTTTTCTTGCAATTAGTATTCAATGGTACTTTCATATTATAATGGGATCGTTGAATTAAAAAAATGATAAAGAAATTTTTAAAAATCGACCAATCAAATATCTCAAATTATTCTGAGAACATCTGTATAAGTGATATGTGACAAAGTGACTTATTTGTTTTAATATATAGAGATTAATACTGATCTTGTTGTGACCAAGAAAGTTTCAGTCATTAATTAGTACCATCGAATCATATTAACCCAATCAACAGACAAGGCATCTTTTATTTCCTAGAAGATTAATAGATCTCCGCGTCACTCATCTCCCTCGACGATCCTCTCTCTCTGTTCATCGATCTCTCTCGGAATCAAGCATGGATGAAGAGTACGAGGTTATTGTTCTCGGTACCGGTCTCAAGGAGTGTATCCTCAGCGGTCTCCTCTCCGTCGATGGCGTCAAGGTCTATATCCTCCCTCGATTCATATTCTATTCACGGAGATTTCGATTCATGATCGTCTTTTTTTCTTTATTATCGCACTGATCTGGTTTTGAATTTCTACTTTGATTTGGAACGGATCTCAGTCTGACTAGATCTCGGGTTGTATGACTTTTGAGCTTTATGAAAGTGATTAGCGATTTCGAGAGATAGCTATTTGTTTGAAGAAATACATTTTGGTTTTGTAGACTGATCATGTTGTTTCATGGATGATTACGAGTAGGTGCTTCACATGGACAGGAATGATTACTATGGTGGTGAATCAACCTCTCTTAATCTCAATCAGGTTCTTCGTTTTGAACTTTCTGTTATAAAAGATAATGTGGAAACATATAATAAACGCAATTAAGTGAACGTTCAAGCACATCAACATATTGTTTTGTTTTTCATTTGCAGCTTTGGAAGAAGTTTAGGGGAGAAGAGAAGGCTCCTGAACATTTAGGCGCTAGTAGGGATTACAATGTTGACATGATGCCTAAGGTATTGTTGTTGTGGCCTTTCATTTTATGTTATGTTAAAATGATTCACACCAACTTTTGTTTTTCAATGTGACGGACCAGTTTATGATGGGAAATGGCAAGCTTGTTCGTACCCTTATTCACACCGACGTTACAAAGTATTTGTCTTTTAAAGCTGTTGATGGAAGCTACGTTTTCGTTAAAGGGAAGGTACAAGCTTTTCATTGATACTTATTGGTTACAGATTTTTACGATAGTCATTTTGCTGATAACTCTAGTATCACACAGGTTCAAAAGGTGCCAGTTACTCCTATGGAGGCCCTGAAATCTCCTCTCATGGGTATTTTTGAGAAACGTCGAGCTGGCAAGTTTTTCAGTTATGTTCAGGATTACGACGAGAAGGACCCCAAAACACACAACGGGATGGATCTGACCAAAGTTACAACTAAGGAACTCATTGCGTAAGCTGATAGCGTTTTTGGTGTCACTGCCGTTTAATTAAGATTGTATGTGGCTAACCATTTAGATAACATATTTGCAGGAAGTTTGGTCTTGATGACAACACCATTGACTTCATTGGTCACGCAGTGGCACTTCACACCAATGATCAACATCTCCATCAACCTGCCTTGGATACTGTAATGAGAATGAAGGTGACCTTTGCTAGACTTGTCTCCCTTCTTTTAATAGTTAAGTGTTTAGCTTTGATGCAGCTAAGTTGACATCCTTGCTTTTAATGGTTTGCTAGCTCTATGCCGAATCTCTTGCACGTTTTCAAGGAACCTCTCCTTATATTTATCCTCTCTATGGGTTGGGAGAACTACCCCAGGTTTGTCATTCCAATCAATCTTTGCCTTGGTTACTTGAATTCATTTCTGTAGTTGTAGATGATTATTTCCTGATTCTTCTGTGACTTCTCTCTATCTCTTCCCCCTTTTCAGGCATTTGCACGACTTAGTGCTGTCTATGGTGGCACATATATGTTGTGCAAACCTGAGTGCAAGGTATTTCCTCTTGCGCTTTGTTTTTCTTTCTTGTGGTGCAAGTCTGCAAGAGAGGAAGCGGTGTGGGATTTTATTGTAGGCATGATGTCTCATATATAACAATATTAATTTTATGACAGGTAGAGTTTGATGAAGAAGGTAAGGTCACTGGTGTAACATCTGAAGGAGAGACTGCCAAATGCAAAAAGGTTGTGTGTGATCCTTCCTACCTTCCGAACAAGGTAATGTTGCAGTTCTTAGCATGTTTAAACCGTCAACTATATGAATGTGGAATGATTCATGATATGATGTTTAATCACCTTTAAACAGGTCAGGAAGATTGGCAGAGTTGCTCGAGCCATCGCAATTATGAGCCACCCTATTCCAAACACCAATGACTCTCACTCAGTACAGGTCATCATACCACAGAAGCAGTTGGGCCGCAAATCAGACATGTGAGTTTCGTTGTTTTTAATTTTTCTGTGGTAGTTTCTAACTCAGTATGAAACCGACAAGTTTTCAAGCTTGCTATACGATTTTCCTTTGAAAATGAAAGCAATGTTATTCTGGTTCTGGAAACGTTTAGACCACAACTTGATTGCACACACACGCACAATTATTTTGCCACGTATGGAAACTATGGTGATGTTTGTTTTGCCATTTGTTACCATTCTCTTCATTTTTTTCTATGTTGGGTCTGATGTTGTGAGACCTCTCTCTATACACTGACAGGTATGTCTTCTGCTGTTCCTACTCCCACAACGTTGCTCCCAAGGGAAAGTTCATCGCATTTGTGTCTACAGATGCAGAGACTGATAACCCTCAAACCGAACTAAAGGCTGGAATTGATCTATTGGGTCCTGTTGATGAGATATTCTTCGACATGTATGATAGATACGAGCCTGTCAACGAGCCCGCTTTGGACAACTGCTTTATATCAACGGTGAGGGGACCCAGACACATCTTTGGTTTCTATCGAGGACTACTTTTAAGCTGGATGGTTTCTAAGTACTTAACCCTTCCTTGTTGGTCATTACAGAGTTATGATGCTACAACACACTTCGAGACAACTGTTGCTGATGTGTTGAACATGTATACCCTAATCACCGGAAAGGTAAATGTTCTAAAATTCACTACGTATAAATGTTGATACGATGGAGAGGATGTCGGGACATCGTTCACATTGGTTGTGTTTTTTTTTTCTCTTATGGTGCAGCAATTGGACCTAAGTGTTGATCTAAGTGCAGCAAGTGCTGCAGAGGAATGAAGAACTTGTGGATCGCTTTCTCTAGTTGTTTTTTAAAACTCTTGCTTCTGTTCTTTTGTTTGGGATTAAAGACAAAAATATCATACCGATGCTCATGTTTAGAAGACTAACGACCATGTGTGTCTTCTTCCCTTAATGTTGAATTCTTCGTTAACGCTTATTAAACGTAACTTTTTTCGGCTGCTTACACTACATTTATAATTAATATCTGGAGATTAGAGCTAAATATTTTTCTGCGATTGTATTTAATAAAACAGAACTAATTCGATTTGATTTACATTATAGGAAGTTGCTTGATGAGTATGCTAGTAAATAGAATCCTAAGAGCAAGATTAATCGAAGTCTCTTAAGGTGGGGTTCTTAGTTTTTTTAAGAGACGTTTCTTAGTTTTTAACTAAGAAAAGTTAAGAATCGTCTTTTAAATAAGAGCCGTCTCTTAGCGAGAAAAATGTAAAAAAAAAAAAAAATTAAAAAGACAAATTTTACGTTAAAAATCCTACCTTAAGAGATCCGGGTTAATTATGACCTTGCAAGATAGTTTCAACAACAGTATCAGCAAGGTTTCGTGGTGTAGTTGGTTATCACGTCAGTCTAACACACTGAAGGTCTCCGGTTCGAACCCGGGCGAAGCCATTATTATAGATTTTTATTATATATAATTTGTGACCTGGTAATGTTAAAAATAACGCCGTTGCCGGGCATCGAACCCGGGTCACCCGCGTAACAGGCGGGAATACTTACCACTATACTACAACGACTCAATTGGTATCCTTATACGTATTTTCCCTTTTTTGTTTAAAGATCTGGCCTTTTAGCAAACCCTAAATATTTAAAACCCTAGATGGCTGATGCGATAAGATTATGAGGTTAATTGTTTTCAGTTTTTAAACTATTTTTTGTGTTTTTTTTTTACCAAAAACCAATTTATTAGCCAATCAAGGTTTTGGAGGTTAAAAACTAGGGGAATTAGTTTTTTAAATAATCATCCAGCCCTAAGCAAAAACCAAAATCTGTGTTTCTTTAGCTTTTTAACAAACGATGATTTTTGTACTTCATTGATTCTCTTTAAAAAATTCAGAGTTAACAATTGTTCCATTAATACATCTTTTGCTCATTTCCCTTTACATTCATCACCACTCCACTAAATAAATCAAAATGATTATACATATATTTATACTAATTATAAGAATCACATATACCATTATACAAACACATGAACAAAAATCTCACAAATGACATTCTCTGTCAAACATAGGATCTTTTTTGTAGGAAAATTGATTCTATAATGGTTTAATCGATATTTTGTACTATATAACTTTACAGCAAAATTAATTCAATTTTTATTTACAAATATTATATATTTATTACACGACAATTTAATATTTACTAGTTTAGTTTTATAATATTTAAATTACATAAATATTATATTTTCAATAGTCTTAAAATATATTTAAATCTTGTTAAGTTTGTTTACATAAAAATAACTATTTTATGTGGTAATAGTTTGTTTTTTTAATTTTCATTGTACTTTTTATCTTATTATAAATAATAACATTTATTTTATCATTTTAAGTTTAAAACAACAACAATAATTTAGATAATCAAAGTCTAGAAACTAAAAAACCAAAAAGCAATCACCATTAAAAAAATCTAGAAATTAAAAACCAAATTCAAAATCCAAAAATTAAAATCCAAAAACCAAACATATTGATCTTCTGGTTTCCCAGTCTTCAATTTATGTTTGATAAGTTAACGTTTGCATGTGTATGGAAGTCAACGTTACTATTTCTGAACCAAACCAAGCCGGTGAGGATGGAAGTAAAACCGATCAAACATGAATTTTTATAACATGGTTCACGGTCAAAGTGATGCAGTTAGACATCAAATTAGAAATAATTGTCTGTTATAAAATCATCTGTTTAATTTTCTCATAACTATTATATTAAATGTATCAGCCTAAAAAGACTCTAATGTACCAAAACGAATTAGCATTGCGTTTAGTAAGTGGTTCCATTAGAAACCAGTACCAGTACTTTTGTCCCCGCAAATATAATCCAAGAGACAGCGACGGGTCGATCCAGTGCCGTGCGAAGACATTTGGGGCCCAAGGCATCTTAAAACTTCTATATCTAATATAATAAAAACTGAATTTAAATCATGATAAAAACATTTTTAAGTTAGTAATAGAAAGTAAAAATCTAGAAAGATGGATCAAAAAATTTGTTATCAACAAAGAAAATAGAATCATGCTTTATAACTAAAATTCAAATGATACAAAATATTAAAAATAGAAACGATGATACATAATGTATAAAAGCTACAAAACTTATGATAATAAAGTATAAAACTTTATAAAATGATGATAGATAAAATATAAAGGTCACAAAAATGTATTGCTTAATTTTCTCTATCAATTATTTCATCAAACTATCATAATGTATACATAAATATACAAACAACTAAATTGTGGTGAAAAAAATGGATTACGTAACAAAAAGTAAAACGAAATTAAGAATAAAAACTGTGGGTTTGAAATATTGATAGCTTTTAAAAAGTTTCCTTAGTATTTTAGTTAAGACACATTGAAACTGATTTGCATAAAAAATACATAGTCAAATTCCAAATCAGGTGGAAGTTTAACTAATATCCTTTAAATTCTAAAGAACAAATTTATAAAATTTGGGGTCCCTAAAATTTGTACATTAGTTGGAGGCCTAAGGCAAGAGCCTTTTTTATTGTATGGTAAGCACGGCTCTGGGTTGATCCAACGGTACATAACATATAAGGGCATCATTATCCCTAGAACTCCTAATGGGGTTCTTAATTTTTTCTTTTCTTTTTTGGTGCTTAAAAAAAAAGAAAAAAAAAACTAGAAAACGAATCAATCGCGGATCGCCACGTGTCAGTGGGATCCGCAAACAGTGTAAAAAACTCACTAAAACCAATTCTTATTTAGTAATTTTTAGAAGCGGTTCTTACACTATTCATAAGCCCCACACGTCAATGGGATCCGCGAACAGTGCAAGAATCTCTCCTAAGGATCCCGAATAATCATGCTCTAATACTGTAGCAGATTAGTAGAAGTGAGAATAGGTGAGAACCATTGCAGAGACAAAGAACCAAACGAGGCAAAACTAATCAATCAACTCACTTTCCAATGGTAAGACGATGCGTCAACATCTTGAGTTTCTTTCTTGGCTTTCAGTCTGTCACTACTTACCAGACATTTACTGAATAAGGTTCTATCAGTGAGACCGAAATGTGGATGAAGCACATGGACTGATTAAACATCAGTCCCCAAACAGTAGACTACATTGTCTACTCATTCTGTGACAACCCATCCCGCAAACCTAGGTTTACAGTCCTGCATAGCACTGATCCTAGTCATTCATATATAAGTTCTAAATTCTCTCTAGATAGGTTATTGGTGCGTTTAGAGTTTTTTCAAACTTAAAACTTTACCCTTTAACAACCCTCCCACAATGCAACTATCACTAATTGTGTGAAATATGTATTTTTGAAATAATAAAATAATAATAAAATAAATAGATAATCTGAAACCTCATAAATAACTTGAAAACACCATAAATCCAAAGATAACATAAAACTGAATAATATCGATAATGAAATAAAACAGAAGTCTGAAAATAACACGAAGTAAATCAATCCAAAAGCACCAATCCAATAGGATCACTCATGCTCGCGAGTCTCACCTGAAAGGGGGAAAAGGAAGAGGGGTGAGTAACGGGGAAGTCACTCAGTGAGGTATGGGATGCTAGACCCACAAACCACAGACTAAGTAAATAGAACTCTCACTATCGAAGTTTAGCTCTAACATGAACAAACATAATGCCTAGAGCATCACACAAAACAAACAATGCGATGATAGCATATCGTTAGTCCATACACCCCGCATTTCCTCATAAGGATATACATACTCTACGTCGCTAGTACAGTCTGTCTCTGTACCCCCGCCCATAACCAATCTACGTCAGATGCAAACGTCTCTGCACCACGCACCACACAACAATCTGCGTCGATAGTCCGAACGTCTCTGAACCCCCGCCCACCACATCTGCGTCGATTGCCCAGACATCCATGAACCCCCGCCCACCACACGTAGTCCCTACTGAATATCCATATATATTTATATATTTATACCATCAATTAACATCACACAATCCAATCACAATTGAACCCTCTAGACCCCTAATACCGGTTTACAATGAATTAACTAACTATCAATCAGGACTCAAATAGACTCAATACAAAAAGACGGATCATGCTTAGAAATCTAAACTACGATAGGAGGAATTCTACACCAGTACGGGATTTACGGAATAGACCCTCACCTTAGCAATATGGAAAAGTGGTATTTATGAACTCATGCTCCTCAAATAAACTCCAAATCTGAAATCAGGGCAAAAAATCGAGTCAGAACGCCTTTCGAACGGTAAAAAACGGATAACCAGTGATCTGGTCAAAAAGTCAACCCGCATGTCAAAGGTCAACCCGGTCAACTCTGACCCAAGCCGGTCAACCCTTGACCAAATTGAAATCCAATTGAACCAACCGGTTTACCCTAACCGGATTCGATTTCAATTGGACCAATCGGTTTATTTAACCCAAAAATCAATTTTAAATAACCAACCGGTTTAATCCAATTCAAAATCAATTTTTAATAACCAATCGGTTTAGCAAACCGAACCAAAATCGAATCAACCCAACCGGTTGACCCAATCACCGAGTTGACTCGCCGGGTCGACTCGGCCGAGTCACCGGCGGCAGCGGCGGAGGGACGGCGGCACGTGACGGCGGAGCGGCGGCACGTGACGGGGGCGCGTGAGATCCACGCGCGGCGTGTACGGCGAGGGGCGACGACGCGTGACGCACACGCGCGGAACGCCGCGGGACGAAGGTGGCGTGTGGCGGGGCGTGGGAGTATGTTTCCGGTGGATCTTCGGGATCCGGACTGGTCTCAACGTCACGAACACGATGGTGGCCTTAGATTTACGAGAAACGATACGATTAGTGAGTTATGATCGATTTACTAAACGGCCGGTACGAAAGCCTTAACACACAGCAGCAATAGGGTTACCTGGAGTGGTCGACGGCGACATGATGTTGGCTCGAGTCTCGATCGACGGCGACAGCGACAGTACGTTCTCCGATCTACTTGACGGTTCAAGATATACAAGTTTTCAATGTTTAGATTTTCTGGAGAATAATTAAGGAGACATAAGAGTTTATATACTTGACTCACCTAGGGTTTCCAGTAGATTAGATGAGGTTTGTTGGACCCTAAGATTTGGGTCGTTACAAATTGACTTGCGTATACGAGAAAAAAATAAGTACAATAGTCATTAGAGTAGGAGCTCCATTAACCAGAAAACAAAGTCAGACAAGTTTTGAATTCCTAACAGTATATAAAGAAGGATCACCCGATAAACCTAAGATGTCTTTTTAAAAGATTTTGATAGTCCACCCAAATAGAACTATGATCAGTTAAATTGTTCTGTGAATTTCAAATAATAAATTTAAAATATTAAATACACGGTCCATTCTAAATATATTATATTTGTTTAGTGGGCATTGTTCAAATGTTTAAGTATTAAATAGATTATCCATTCTAAATGTATCATATTAGTAACTTTCTCACAAATCAATTTTAGCCTAATTTTATGTATTTTGGGCCGATTAATAACTAAGATGGTGAATCCACTTTTGTCAGTAGATGGATTTAGCCCATTTAAAGACGCTTTTTACACGAGTCCGTCTATCCATGACCATCCCGTTATGTTATCAACGTGGATCTCCATCCATATGGAGATAAGACTACTAGATTAGCCGTTGCATCATTATCCTAACGTAAGCATTGTATTTTCCCATAGTTATGACTATATATTTGTTCCTCTCTATAGCATCTCCTACTTTGTATAAATCCAGAGCTCTCCTATCATGAATATGATCAGTGAATTATACACCTACCTTAATCTGTTACCAGACTCATAATAATCAAATACTCTTCTTCTTCCCCCTTCATCATCATCAGCTTTAGTCTTCTTAGGCGAGAACGGGAGTGCTAATTATCGTAATACTTTTTTTTTCTTAGATGCACTTTGGGCTAAGTCTATGAAAGCCCAGGAGAAGCCTAAAGTTAGCGGGCCTGCAACATTCAATATGATTTACTGATTTACCATTTTACCCGATTTGTGTGGACAGTAGTATTTTAAAACTATCAACAAGACAAAGGTAACAAAACTGCCCGCTCATTTCTTCTTCACGTCTTTTCGCTCTCTCATGATCGCATCCACCATCTTTTTTCTTTCATAAGTTTCAGAGTTCCATCTCCATTGAAGATCATTACTCTTTTGTTGATTGCTCCTTCTCTTTTGTGTAATTTGTTTATTTATTTAGTGACAACACTGCATCATATTTTTTTCTTTTGCGTCATATAAATATTTGTTTTTTGTTTTACATGCATCAGGTTGGGGACTATAATTAGAACCGTTATATTGCCATGGTTACCGCCAATAATAAGGTACGTTCGACCATAGTCTTCAGTTCCTTTTACTTATGTCTCTATTTGGTTTTGTCTTAAAAGTTTTCATTGATCTTGTTAGGGTCCTGGTCGGAATCAAATCAAGAGAGGGTTTAGAAAGTTTTCAAAGATTGAGGGATTGGAGAAATCCAAATCTCCGGATAAGTTGAATAAGAGGAAGCATATCTTCATAAAGCGCAGTATGTTTTTGAATCGTTACACATTCATGTTTTTGGTTTATTAATTACACACTTTTAAAAAAAAAATATGTTTTCACATGATCTTGATTTTAAGATATCTACCTGAAGAAGAAACTTAAGAAGACTGAAAAAGATCATGGCATATTCTGTTCTTGCTCTTTATCTCCTGGCTCTTCAACTCTCTGTGAAAAAGATTGCGATTGTGGGTATGCTCCATATCTGACTCTATCTTTCACTTTGTTGGCTTGTCTATGTTTTCGTTTTTAGTTTGAAAACTACATTCAAATCAATAACCAGTGTTTGGTAATGTGATGTTTGTTGTCACTGGTATGTTTATTGATGTTAACCATCATCCCATTTTGTTTTATAGGATGCTTCTTTCAAGTTGTTCATCTAATTGCCCATGCAGATGTGAATGCACCAACAAACCGTTCCAACAAAGACATATCAAGAAAATGAAATTAGTGCAGGTTTGTATGTTACAAGTTGGCTTACAAAAAAAAATGCATGTTATAAGTGTAGTTGAATAAGTTGTTTCTTGTAGACAGAGAAATGTGGATATGGGATTGTAGCAGATGAAGATATCAATTCAGGAGAGTTTATCATCGAATATGTTGGGGAAGGTGATGTGATTTTTTTGGTTGCTTAAATATATATATACTTGACTATTGTATTGCATGCTTACTTGTGTAACATTGATTTGTCTGGTTAAATCAATTACTCATTGTAGTTATCGACGATGAGATTTGTGAAGAAAGGCTTTGGAAGCTAAAGCATAAGGTCGAGACAAACTTCTACTTGTGTCAGATAGACACAAATTTGGTAATTGATGCTACTTACAAGGGGAACAAATCAAGATATTTCAATCACAGCTGCAACCCTAATACAGTGATGCAGAAATGGTTTGTATCATTATCCATCTTCTCATATTTTTTTTTTCTTATTAAAGTAACTTGTTATGACATTTTTGTTTTCATTAGGATAATTGATGGAGAGACAAGACTCGGCATCTTTGCTACCCGTGACATAAACAAAGGAGAGCACCTGACTTATGATTACCAGTAAGAACATTTCCTTGTATCATTTTGTAGCTGTGACACTAAGAAAATATAGCAGGTTTGTTCAGTTTGGTCCAGATCAAGATTGCTACTGTGGTGCCGAATGTTGCAAGAAAAAGCTAGGTGCAAAATCTAGCAAAACTAAGATCATATCCTCGGATGAAGATGTGAACCTAGTGACCAGTAAACCGCCCAAGGTAAAATAAAAAATAGAAATATATTTGACTGAATGAAAAGCTTAGATATAGATATTACTGTTGAATATCTTTGAGTTCATCTCTCATGATTATTATTTTGTAACAATGTTAAACTTTCTCCACCAATTGCTACCAGTCATATATTAATATGAGAACATATAACTTATGCATTAGTTTTTCAAATCAAATCCTTAGTCTTGCAGTCTAATTGGGTCTTATTGGATTTAGGATTGGAGAGGATTTTATTTTTTTCTCAAATCTCATCTTATTGTATGTAGCATTTATAAATTCCATGTGAAATTCAAGCTTATTGAATTATCATTTGTATAAGTTCTTCCAAATTCTAGCTTATTGGAAAATAGGGATTTTGTCAACAAAATATATCAAATGAGATTTGATGGGGTTTGAATGATATTTTCTAGTGTAAAAACAACAATTGAAATACCACCTTCTATGATGGTATTTGAAACTTTTTAATATTAGAAAATTTTTCTTCGCATTTTTAAATTGAAAATTAAATTGTTTGAAATGAAATAAAAAATTATTTAAAATTAACTTTTAAATTTTTTAATAATTTTATATATTTCATAAAACGATATTAATATTAAATTATAATAATTTTTAAAAAATAAGAAAATGATTTAAAATAAATATTTAAAATTTTAAAGTTTTTTTCAAAAACTCTGAAATTTCTTCAAAACCACATAAAACTTGTAACAAGATTTACTCAAATCTCAGAATTTACTTAAATCTTGAATTTTATTAAATACTTAATTCAATAAGCCCCCCTAAATGTTTAATCATCTTGTGATTTGTTATGCTAAACGGCCCAACTTATTATTTCAAACATCTGGTTAGGTTAAAAAACCTCGAGGTAGACACTCCCCCGGTTAATTAGTATTGGTTCTTCGGTTTTCGACAAGCTTCTCAATTCAGAGATAAGATAAAAAAAAATGTGGATGCGTCAGGACAATCTCGGAAAACAAACCTGGTGTGGTTATCATGTTGGCACGTCCCACATACCAGAGGTAATTTTTTTTTCTCTAGTCAGATACATTAGCTCTGCTCATTGAGCACCTCTTTAGTCCCTTGTATCCTGAGAGTTTTTGATATTTTGAGGTGTTTTGGCATATCATTAGACAATTTGATGAGTGTTCAAGAAAGGCATTTGGTACTTACATGACTTATGCTCAGCGTCTCATTTTAATGAACTCTTGCGCAGGTCACGTACGAGAATGGTGTTACGGAGACCGTTGCCATGTCCAGGGAAGTTTGGAAGTTCATAATCCATTCTTTACCTTTTTAATTTCTCTTGAATTGTTGAAAATTGTCGTTAACCGGGATGTAATTGCTAGTAACCAACCAAACATCGGTTGCAAAGGATGTATATGTAGATTTTGTTGTTGTATCAAACTCCATTCAGTATAATGTTACTTAAGTATGTGTAATCTTTTGGACCAAATAAAGTGACATTGATGTTAAAACCGGGCTAGGTTTGGTTTACTTGAGGACTATAACCCAATTACCGGTTTGTCCTGTCTGTATATAAATAAGCACGTGAACCTTCTGCGCTGCATCGTTAGTAGGTTAGTGTTCGTTGAAGAGGCTGATACCCACGCGCCGGTGACCGATAGTGGATTCGTATTGCCGGTGGTAGGTGATGTGGGCCCATAGCTCACCAACCTACAATATTACAATATTAGTTTTTTTTTTTTTTTTTACACAGAACAATGTGCTTAAATAGTGAATAATATTATTATTAAAATTCAACAAGAATTCAAGTAGTTAAAACTTTTTTACGTAAAACATGTGTTTAGATAATGAGTTATCATCTTCAATATTAAAAGAGAAGTACAATTTTATCTACTATAAAAAAAGTCATACTAGGTCCATTTCAATAATTACATCTATTTGATTATTACATTAATTTATTAAATATAAAACATTTCTAATATTTTTAATAATTATTAGGATATTAATAATAAATCAGTTATAACAATTTCTGTTGTAAAAAATCTAATAAGATCTTACTAAGATTTTTAAATATTTGTAGATGAATAATTCATTTATTGTATAAATATATTCTATGTTAGTTTTAGAGATTTTATAAGTATAATTTATATTATATTAAATCGAAAGTAATATGTGAAGAAAATATAAAAAATTTTTATTGAATTGGTACATTAAACATATTTTCAAAATTATAATTAATAAAATAAAAAATTACCCGCACATTCGTGCGGATCAAAATCTAGTTATGATTATATCTCAAAATCAACTAAGCAATTCAACATCAATAAAAATATCTCTATTTAGTTAAGAAAAATGCAGCATTTTAAAATAAATTTTATGAACAATTAAAAAGACTCTGCAGATTAGTATGTTGGGTTACGATTTCAAAATTGTTAATATCAATCAAATTTTTTGATTAAAAAGATTTAATAAAAATAATTTTTGTATTAACTAGCTAAAAAATTGTGGCAAGTCTAGAAAAAAATAGATTTTGAATAGAATAGCATGTTAAATAATAATATACAATTAAATTCTAGAAAATATAAATTTAAAATAAAAATAAAATAGATGTGTAAATAACAACAGTAGTGATGAATTAGTTTTATTTAAGTTTTACCGGTTACCGCCACCAAACTTATTGGATCACTTTCGTTATGAGGTTACTATAAAAGAGCTCCACCACTTGCTCTCTCCACCACTTCTTCCAGATTCAAAACTCCAAATCTAAGATTCGATCTCACCGACGATGAAGGTTGTCGACAAGATCAAATCCGTGACGGAGCAAGGCCAAACCGCCTTCTCCTTCGAGTTCTTCCCGCCGAAGACCGAAGATGGCGTCGAGAATCTCTTCGAACGGATGGATCGTCTGGTCTCATACGGACCCACCTTCTGCGACATCACTTGGGGCGCCGGAGGATCCACCGCCGATCTCACCCTCGAGATCGCTTCGAGGATGCAGAATGCGATCTGCGTGGAGACGATGATGCATCTCACTTGCACCAACATGCCTGTGGAGAAGATTGACCACGCGCTTGAGACGATTAGATCTAATGGGATTCAGAACGTGCTTGCGCTTAGAGGAGATCCGCCTCATGGGCAGGATAAGTTCGTTCAGGTAGAGGGAGGGTTTGCTTGTGCTTTGGATCTGGTGAATCATATGAGGAGCAAGTATGGTGATTACTTTGGGATCACTGTTGCTGGTTATCCTGGTATTCACATTTGCTCCCTTTTTTTTGAACTTTGTTGTTGGGTTTGGATCGGGTTTTTCGGGTTCAGCCTCTTATGCTTCATTCGGGTTGTAAACATATTTAGGTGGATTCAGTTGATAATACTTCGGATTCGGTATATTTTATATCTGTGACTAAAATTCATTCCATTTTGGACTCGAACTTATTTCGGATTCGGTTAATAACAGTTCTAGTTCGAGTACTTTTAGATATCGGATCAAAATAATATGAAAATGAAAGTTAAAAGGTTTCAAATACTTATTTCAAATACTAATTCGGTTCTTCGCATTGGGATTTTTGGATTTTTTTAGTTTATTCGAATTTTCAGTTCACCCCTTCCTGTTTAGATATATTTTATTCCACTTTACAAGATCCATTCGGGTATTTTTACATCTCAGTATTCCGATTTGAGTTTTTAGGTTCGGTTCAGATTTTTGAGATTTAGAAATTTTTTCCCATGCCTAGTTGGTTTGTAATTTCTCTCTGATTGGAATTGTGTTTGTAATCAGAGGCTCATCCGGATGTGATTGAAGCTAATGGTCTTGCTACTCCTGAGTCATATCAGAGTGATCTTGCTTACCTGAAGAGAAAGGTTTAGACTTTGTGTTATGGCTTTGCGTTTTTGTGTATTTGGACTGGATTGTCTTTGGTGTGATGGATTAGTGGGTTGGTTTGTGGAACAGGTTGATGCTGGAGCGGATCTGATTGTAACGCAGCTGTTCTATGATACTGATATATTCCTTAAGTTTGTGAATGATTGTCGGCAAATTGGGATAAACTGTCCCATTGTTCCTGGGATTATGCCCATTTCCAACTACAAGGGGTTCTTGCGTATGTCTGGTTTCTGTAAGACCAAGGTACATTTCCTGATCTCTTATATCAATGATGATATGGCTTGCATCTGTATAGATATGCTGTTTTTTTTTTTTTTTTTGCTTAGCTGCTGCATTTATATTGTTGCTTATTGATAAATATAAGATTAAGCTGACATAATTAGACTCGTGGTGATACGTTGTAAGAGTTATGACTAATGTTTTTGGATGTCATGCTTTAAATGAGTAACATTTAACTCATGCATGTTATTATTATAGATACCTACTGAGCTCACTGCTGCCTTGGAGCCTATCAAGGATAATGAAGAAGCTGTGAAGGCCTATGGTATTCACTTTGCAACAGAAATGTGCAAAAAGATTTTGGCCCATGGAATCACTACCCTTCATATCTACACACTTAACATGGACAAATCAGCTATTGGAATATTAATGGTTGTTCCTCATTTCCTTCTTAATTTGTTTTTTCCTTCGTATAACACATGTAAACTGTAGAACCTAACAACGGTGCTGAAATTGCAGAACCTTGGTCTGATCGATGAGTCAAAAATTACTCGTTCTTTACCATGGAGACGCCCTGCAAATGTTTTCCGTACTAAGGAAGATGTTCGCCCTATCTTCTGGTGATCCTTCATTTTGTTTCTTTTGCTGTGTTTTTATCTCGCCAGTCAATGCAGATCTTAAACTTCTGTCTGCGGAGTCAATAATACTATTGGTTTGTCTCTGAATATTTGCAGGGCAAACCGTCCAAAGAGCTACATATCTAGGACAAAGGGATGGAATGACTTCCCACAGGGACGGTGGGGTGATTCACGCAGTGCATCATATAGTACACTTTCGGATTATCAGGTACCACACACTCATTAGTTTTTCTCTTTTCTGACAATGTACTTAAGGATTTTTATAACTTGATTATTGACGGGAACTCTTCAGTTGCTCTTCCTTATTTGCTTACGATTGTATTTGCATATTGTTATTTCGCCTACCAGTATAAGGAGATGCTTTGTTTGCTTGCCACAATATTCTTGTGGTTTGATAATTGTGCTGTCTTCTTTGGTGCCTTTCATTGCTCATCTAAATGCATATATGTTAATAGTTCATGCGCCCACGAGCACGTGACAAGAAGCTTCAGCAAGAATGGGTTCTCCCATTGAAGGGCATTGAAGACGTTCAAGAGGTAGCCCTTTCATTTACTAACACTCAGAGAAATTGTTTCGTTCTCTTGTTTCCTCGCACTAACTTATACATTTTCTTGTATACTGTCACAAATCAGAAATTTAAAGAGCTCTGTGTTGGAAATTTAAAAAGCAGTCCATGGTCTGAATTAGATGGACTCCAGCCAGAAACAAAGATCATAAACGAGCAACTCGGAAAAATAAACTCCAACGGCTTCTTGACCATCAATAGCCAACCATCAGTCAATGCCGCCAAATCTGATTCCCCAGCTATTGGTAAGGAAACTTGATATATTTGATCACATACCATACCAATAGCGTCTCATTAGTGTCTT
This sequence comes from Moricandia moricandioides, assembly GCA_905132885.1. NCBI lineage: Eukaryota > Viridiplantae > Streptophyta > Magnoliopsida > Brassicales > Brassicaceae > Moricandia > Moricandia moricandioides. The sequence goes on from CAJHQQ010000496.1 coordinate 43,279, forward strand.
GTTTGGCTATGGATTCATCTACTTAGCTTATACCAAATGTGTGTAACTGCATTGGGAACTTTGCAGGATGGGGTGGTCCTGGTGGTTACGTCTACCAGAAAGCTTACCTAGAGTTCTTCTGCTCAAAGGATAAGTTAGACACACTTGTGGAGAAATCCAAAGCTTTTCCTTCCATCACCTACATGGCGGTGAACAAAGCAGAGAACTGGGTATCAAACATTGGTGAAACAGATGTGAATGCAGTTACTTGGGGAGTGTTCCCAGCTAAGGAGATTATTCAACCGACAATCGTGGATCCAGCCAGTTTCAAAGTCTGGAAAGACGAAGCCTTTGAGATTTGGTCAAGAAGCTGGGCTAACTTGTACCCAGAGGATGACCCTTCTAGAAAGTTGCTCGAGGAGGTAAACAATTTTCTTCATTTTCCCTTCTCTTCTTCTCAGACCAGATTGGAGTTTAACTGTAATGATGATTGGGATCTAACTGAATGTGCAGGTGAAGAACAGCTACTATTTGGTAAGCTTGGTGGACAACGATTACATCAATGGTGATATATTCTCTGTCTTTGCTTGATCTGTGAGAAACCCAACGAGGGACGAGGAAACATTCGATTTTTCACGATTTGTTGTAACATTTCTAAAGATATTTGTGATTGAATCAACAATAAGACATCAGTTTCATTGTGGCTTGTTCTTTTATCTCTCTGTCAAAACAAATAAATGAAGAAATGTTGGCGTTACTTAAAGTTCTGAAGTAACAAGACCAGAAGATGTCCGCATCAAATGCTCCTTAAGCATCAAAACGCGAGAATCATCAGTCTTGAACAATGTTTATGACTAAGAGAGCTTATTAGGAGGTGCAGGTTCAGGAAGCTGCTGAAGATCTTCTTCATTACCAAACCAAACTCTATCTCCAGGAACAGAGCCTTCTGGTGAAACCAAAAGCTCCAGATTCTCATGAGCTGAGTCAGATGCACACAGAAGCATTCCACATGACTTAACTCCTCTCATGTTTCTTGGTTTCAGATTAGCCAACACAGCAACTGCTGCACACTTTTAGATTCACCCATTCGATTCTTCTTTCAATCTTACATCTCGAGTTGTAACAGAGTATAGTAAGTGTTGGAACAATGAAGCTGACTTGAAGGATATGGAGAATAGTTAAAGAGGAGGTTGAAGGCAAATATTATAACCAACCAATTCAAAGAGCATCCTGTAGGGAAAGCAATGCCAGCTTTAAGACCATTCGCTTAGGAACAGTATCCTCCAAGGTCTCACATACATCAGTCATCAACATTGCAGGCTTCACTATGCTTCTCACATATTTCCTAACCTGAAAATTTGGATCTCAGGCTGGATGTAAAAAAATTGACATAAAATGTGGCCATTAATCAGTGAACCTGGCGATGAACTTCTGCAGCCTGTCGTACAGAGTTGTATATAGGCTTTTGCAAAGGCTCCAAGTCTCTCTTCTCTTCAGATGTTTGTTCTCCACAAGTTGCTACATTACATAGATCAATACCAAAAATCTTTAAACAATTGGAACAAAAAGTGTGATAAACTTATAGTATTGACATCAACAAGACTCAAAATCCAATTCGTTCAAGGGAAGACAAGAATTTTGCATTGCATACTATATAACATAAGTAAGAATCCCCTTGAAGCTGTGTAAATAAGCATTGTATTGTATGATGAAACTTAGTCATCCTTATAGTGTTTTGATTTCACCAAATTCGATTAAGACAATCGGACACAACACAATGCACACATGAACTAAACCAGTTGCAAGTCTTTCCCTTCTAGTAGTTCCGCTCCTTATTGGGCCTTACCAATATGGGCTGGGTTTCGTTTTACACTTAATTTCTGTTATTAGATCTTTTTATTAGCATTTTCATAAGGAACTGTCGAATGCAAAATGTATTAATGTCTAGGTAACTCTGCAACCATGATGAGATCCATGAGCGTGGGCTGATCCATTTCCACGACAAAGTTCGCATCTCACTTCTTGAGATCATCCGAGGAGGAGGAAGAATCACCACCACATGCTTCTTGCAGTACTCGATCACCATATGGGAGATTTACAAGTAGGTTTGTCAGCAATTTGGAAAATATATTATCATTTGTTGCATTTAAATATATAGTTTTTGGATCAGTATTGTTATATTACCATTTGTTATGACCAAAATCATTATTTTATAATTCAAAACATTTTATTGTCATATAGGTTATTTTAATGATAACTTTTGTATGTTCAATATACTAATACTAGCTGACATTATGTTAGAATCAATATTAAAATCTAATATATTTTATGTAGATGAAAAAAATAAACTAATAGTGTAAATTATAGTAGGTATGTTATAATGTTCAGATTATTATTCAAGAAAATAATTTAGTACCTACATTATACATGTTACCCTTTTGTTTTGTTTTTGAATGATACTTAAGCGAACCAACAAACTCAATCAACAAAACAAAACAAAAAGTCCCTTAACGTCTCCTATATATATTTCATCATCTTTGGAACTGAATGAACATATTGTCCTTTCTTCACCATGTCTCTTATTACCTTGCGAGTCTCTGAATAATTGAGTACATAAATACATATAGATGTAAGTAAATTATTTTCACGTTACCATGTCTCTCTTATTACCATTTTTTTTGTCATTCTATTACGGCTCGACCAAAGAGGGGCAAGGGGCTTCGATAGTGAACCAGCAGCTTTGAGCTTCATAAATAATGTTACAGCGACACTACCAAACGTGTCTTGAGCTGATGGTTATCAAAAGGAGCGGTAGACAAAAATTACACAAAACAAATAAATCTTTAAAAAGGTAAAAATAATTGTCGTCGCCTGAGAGATTCGAACTCTCGCGGGGAAACCCCATGTACTTAGCAGGCACACGCCTTAACCACTCGGCCAAAGCGACTTTTATCTTTTCTTCACGTTAATCTTTAAAAAACATAGTTTGTTGAAAGAATATTTTTACCCTTGAGAGTAAATTGTAGATAGATCACATATGTTATGTTCGTGTTTTTTTTTGTCAGATCAAGGTCTCCTATTACGATGCAATCATTGATGAAAATAAAGCGTAATGGTTATATATGTTTTACATCATACATCTACTTACAATTGTCCAGTCTCTTTGAATTTTTATATTACCAAACTAGGGGTGGGACGGACCGGATATCCGGGGTATTTTAGGATATCCGGATCCGGATCCGGATTCGCCGGATCCGTGACTTTAATATCCGGATCCGTGTCTTCCGGATATCCAGACTTCGGATATCCGCCCAGATATTGTGATACCCGAGGATACCCGGATTCGGATCCGGATCCGTAAAAATAATTAAAAAAAATAAAAAATATTTAAAAAATCTAAAAAATCTAAAAATAAAACATAAATTAAATATTTATACAAAATTTATTACTATATATATGACATATAATATTAGTAAAATTTAAATATAATATTAAAAAAATATTTTATGTATAAATACTAATATATCAAATATAATTATTAATAAAATTAAAAATTTAATATATTTTAAAAACACGGATCCGGATCCGGATATCCGGATTTAAAAATTAAGATATCCGGATTTGGATCCGGTTTGGACGGATCCAAAATTTTACTATCCGGATTCGGATCCGGGCACTCCGGATATCTTATTTTCGGAGCGGATCCGGGACGGATCTCGGATCGAATCCGGATCCCGGATAATACGTCCCAGGCCTATACCAAACACGCTAATGTCAAATAATGTTCTATTTTAGGAATTAACTAAATTTGACCTTTAACTAGGTTGATGCAACATCCAAGTAGTAAATAGAAAAAACTCGGTTGGAACAAAAAGATATCGTTTGGTGTTAAGTATCTATACTAATAAAAGGGAGGTTTTGAGGCTCCATAGAGCGTCCACATCAGCATAAAAAAAACTTCGAGAAAATGACACGTGGCAATTAAAAAAATAGATAATGTAAATAAAAATAAATAAATAAATAAATAATAAGTAAATACATTCAAAAATAGAAATATTACATTAAACATCTATAGTAATATTATCATTTAAGTAAATATATTCAAAAATGAAAATATTACATTAAACATATATAGTAATAGATAATGTAAGTAAAATAAATAAAGAATAAGTAAATACATTCAAAAATAGAAATCTATAATAATAAAAGGGAGGTTTTGAGGCTCCATAGAGCGTCCACATCAGCATAAAAAAAACTTCGAGAAAATGACACGTGGCAATTAAAAAAATAGATAATGTAAATAAAAATAAATAAATAAATAAATAAATAATAAGTAAATACATTCAAAAATAGAAATATTACATTAAACATCTATAGTAATATTATCATTTAAGTAAATATATTCAAAAATGAAAATATTACATTAAACATATATAGTAATAGATAATGTAAGTAAAATAAATAAAGAATAAGTAAATACATTCAAAAATAGAAATATTACATTAAACATCTATAGTAATATTATAAATTAAGTAAATATATTCAAATAGAAATATTACATTAAACATATATAGTAATATTATCATTTAAGTAAATATATTCAAAAATAGAAATATTAAATTAAACTTATATAGTAATATTATCATTTAAGTAAAACATTCAAAAATAGAAATATTACTTTAAACATCTATAGTAATATTATAACTTAACTAATATATTCAGAAATAGAAATATTACATTAAACATATATAGTAATATCATCATTTAAGTAAATATATTCAAAAATAGAAATATTAGATTAAACATCTATAGTAATATTGTAATTTAAGTAAATATATTCAAAAATAGAAATATTACACTAAACATATAGAGTAATATTATCATTTAATAAATATAATAAAATGGAGGTTTTGAAGCTCCATAGAGCGTCCACATCAGCATAAAAGAAACTTCGAGAAAATGACACGTGGCAATTAAAAAAAATAGATAATGTAAATAAAAATAAATAAATAAATAAATAAATAATAAGTAAATACATTCAAAAATAGAAATATTACATTAAACATCAATAGTAATATTATCATTTAAGTAAATACTAGCCTATGACCCGCGCGCCCGCGCAGGTGTTATTTTTGTGAATGTCTAATATTTTAACCAATTTGTTTGATATAATTGTATATATATGATTTGAACTTAATACTCAATATTCGTTATCCAATTCAAGATCCCATCCGCTTCGAAAAACGGATATTCAGGGATCATGATAGTGATTTTACGAATTTGATTGATCCAAGTAAAAATTCGGATAGTAAAATTTTAGGTTTGAATATCAGATCCAAGTATTTAATATTTAATATTTAATTATAGCTATCTATGTATATTATATATAGTTTTATATAAAATAACTAAAATTTTAATTTTATTAAATTTTAATGATTTTAATTTTTTAAAATAATAATTTTAAATAGACTAAATAGATGGTTAATAGTTGATTTTTAATTTTTAAAAAAACATGTTTGGATATCAGCGTGTATTCAGATTTTAGTCTGAATATCCTAACCCAAAATATCCGTATCCGAATAACAATTTTATGAATCCGTCGAATACATATCTGAATCCGTATATCCTAGAATACCTTAGATATTTGATCCGTCATAGACCTAACTGTGTATATGTATTACATGGTGATTAAATTTTTTAAATTTATAAATTACATAAATTATTCTTATTAGATATATATCGTGCAAATGATAATATATTATATTTGTTTGTATATATAACCATTTATAATAAATAGTAGTATGTATTTTAGTCATTAAATTGTTATGGAAAATTACATGATTTTGTTATTATAAATGAATAAGTTCATATTATAATTGAAAATTATTAACATTGTTATCTTTTTTATAGTTCAAATATAGGTTTATATGAATATGAATAAAAATAAAACTAATTAAATGCTATATATATGTATAATTTTATTTTTATTATAAAAATTTGGAAAACACATATACATTTTTTTATGAAACATTCAATTTAATTAACAAAGATTGTTAATGGGCTTAGCCCACATTTATTTTTTTCTTGTTAAAATCCAATGTTTAGATGTTTGGATACATGAATAATATTAGTGGCATTCTTTGTAAATATTAAGTAAAAATAAGGGTTATTTCATATTTGTACTTCAGTTTTAATAGATTAGATATTCAAAAATGAAAATATTACATTAAACATATATAGTAATAGATAATGTAAGTAAAATAAATAAAGAATAAGTAAATACATTCAAAAATAGAAATATTACATTAAACATCTATAGTAATATTATAATTTAAGTAAATATATTCAAAAATAGAAATATTACATTAAACATATATAGTAACATTATCATTTAAGAAAATATATTCAAAAATAGAAATATTAAATTAAACCTATATAGTAATATTATCATTTAAGTAAAACATTCAAAAATAGAAATATTACTTTAAACATCTATAGTAATATTATAACTTAACTAAATATATTCAGAAATAGAAATATTACATTAAACATATATAGTAATATTATCATTTAAGTAAATATATTCAAAAATAGAAATATTACATTAAACATCTATAATAATATTATAATTTAAGTAAATATATTCAAAAATAGAAATATTACACTAAACATATATAGTAATATTATCATTTAATAAATATAACAAAAATAAATAATAAGTAAATATAAGATGTAAGAAATAAAAATATTACATTAAACATATATAGTAATAAATAATTTAAGTAAAAAATAAATAAATAAAGAATAAGTAAATACATTAAAAAATAGAAATATTAAACATCTATAGTAATATTATAATTTAAGTAAATATATTCAAAAATAGAAATATTACATTAAACATATATAGTAATATTATCATTTAAGTAAATATATTCAAAAATAGAAATATTACATTAAACATATATAGTAATATTATCATTTAAGTAAAACATTCAAAAATAAAAATATTACTTTAAACATCTATAGTAATATTATAATTTAAGTAAATATATTCAGAAATAGAAATATTACATTAAACATATATAATAATATTATCATTTAAGTAAATATATTCAAAAATAGAAATATTACATTAAACATCTATATTAATATTATAATTGAAGTAAATATATTCAAAAATAGAAATATTACACTAAACATATATAGTAATATTATCATTTAAGTAAATATAACAAAAATAAATAATAAGTAAATATACGATGTAAGAAATAAAAATATTACATTAAACATATATAGTAATAAATAATGAAAGTGAAAATAAATAAATAAATAATAAGTAAATACATTAAAAAATAGAAATATTAAACATCTATAGTAATATTATAATTTAAGTAAATATATTCAAAAATAGAAATATTACATTAAACATATATAGTAATATTATCATTTAAGTAAATATATTCAAAAATAGAAACATTACATTAAACATATATAGTAATATTATCATTTAAGTAAATACATTCAAAAATAGAAATATTAGTAAATACATTCAAAAATAGAAATATTACATTAAACATCTATAATAATATTATAATTTAAGTAAATATATTCAAAAATAGGAATATTACATTAAACATATATATTAATATTATCATTTAAGTAAATATATTCAAAAATATAAATATTACATTAAACATATATAGTAATATTATCATTTAAGTAAAACATTCAAAAATAGAAATATTACTTTAAACATCTATAGTAATATTATAATTTAAGTAAATATATTCAGAAATAGAAATATTACATTAAACATATATAATAATATTATCATTTAAGTAAATATATTCAAAAATAGAAACATTACATGAAACATCTATAATAATATTTTAATTTAAGTTAATATATTCAAAATAGAAATATTAAATTAAACATATATAGTAATATATCATATAAGTAAATATAACAAAAATAAATAATAAGTAAATATACGATATAAAAAATAAAAATATCACATTAAACATCTATTGTAATATTAGAATAAGTAAATATACAATATAAGAAATATAAATATTACATAAACATCTATCGTAATACTAAAATAATTAAATATACAATATAAGAAATACTAAAAAATAAATTAAATATCTATTTAAAAATGTATAATAAAATAAATAATAAGTAAAAATATAATATAAAAATAAAAATTTTACATTAAACATCTATCGTAATATTACCATAGATATAATATGAAGAAAATTATAATAAGTAAATATACAATATAAGAAACAATAAATAATAAGTAAATATACAATATAAGAAATGAAAAAAACTACTTTAAACATCTATCTGAAAAATGTATATTTTTAAGTAAATATACAATATAAAAATAAATAATAACTGAGTATACAATATAAGAAATATAAATATTACATTTACATTTATCATAATATTATTATTTGATATAAAAGCAAGAAAATTGGAATAAGTAAATATATAATATAAGAAAAAATAAAAATAGTAAATATACAATATAAGAAATGAAAAAAAAACTGAATTAAATATATATCCAAAAAATTACAATAAAATAAATAACCACTAAGTAAATAATAAATAAACAATATTATTAAAATGAGTAAATATACAATAGAATAAAAATAAATAATAAATAAACATACAATATAAAAATAGAAAAAATACATTAAACATTTATCTAAAAAAATTATAGTAAATATATAATATAAGAAATATAAATATTATATTAAAAATTTATTATAATATTAACATTTGATATAAAAGTAATAAAATTAGAATAAATAAATATATAATATAAGAAAAAGTAATAATAAGTAAATACACAATATAAAAATATTTATTTAGTTAATATTTAAAAATTAAAATAGTTCCGCGCGTAGCGCGGATTAACCCCTAGTATATAATAATATTTGACTATTTTGGCTAATGAAATTGTGTGACCTCTCCGTGTGATTATAGGCCGTTCTGTTTCTTTGAACTTCGAATAATCAATGCAATGGAATAAATATAATTAAAATCAAACAAAAAGACTTGCACGTGCAAAGATGAAGCACATATCACGTGTGACGAGTGTCTGTCGTGTGTGTTAAGATATTTGTAGGTCGTGATTAGCTATTTTGGTCAGTTTTATTTATTTAATCCCTGTCCAACACAATAATATTAACCAAAGTCTGTTTTACATACATCACTATAAAAGATGATGACATTAAACGATTTCATATTGAAATTTATTTAGAGTAATCAATGTTCAAAAATCAATATGTGGTGGTTAAACAGTCAATAGAAAATTAGTGCTTTTGCCAATTATTCGGGATTCAGATGGATGTGGACATTAACGAATTAATTGATTATTGATTATCTATTTTATATTTTTGTTGCATATTTTAAGTTTTTGTGTTTAACTAAAAATATATTTTGATGAAATATTCTAAAATGGAGTATATATAAAAAAAGAGAAAAAAAATCAGAAAGAAAAAAACTATTATTTATTTATAGATAAATTGAAAATATAAATAATATAATTGAATTATTCATAATCCGTTTTGATGTTACTTAAATTAACTAATTTATATTAATTTAAATCAATTAAATCAATTTAAAACGATTTAAACAGATTTATATCAGTCTAAGTATATTTGAACAATTTAACTTAGATTTTAAAAGTTCATTTCACTTATAATTGATACTAGTTTCTAATCCGTCCTCGAAAGGACGGATAAATTTTTTGTTTTAATTTTTTTTGAGAAATTTAATTTTTATATTTATATTTTTTTCTGTAATCATATTTATGTTTAATTATTTATCAATAATATAAATAAATTAATATTATTAATATAAAAATAATAATACATAAGTAATAAATAGTTGGACTAAATATATATTAATAGGTCATGTTCCAATTTTAACCGATATTGTTTAGGCAGGCTATACAAATAGAAGATAGTACTTTATTTCTAGAAGCCATGTAATATTAATTATGCCGACAATTAACACATCTGTAAACAAAACAAAGTCAACTTCGCATCCCTGCCTAAAGTTGATAAGCTAAGTCAACCCAACCTAATCATTAAAAGAAACATTGCTTACGCCATCTACTTTATGTTCTTTATTTTTGCATATTTGTTGAGTTCTTTTAATAACAGTTGAAAATTAATAATTATTTTTCTTCGATAGCGTAAAAGAAACAGGTAATTCTCTTGGGAAAATTACAGTTTATTTAAATCTAGATGTGTGTAATGAAGGGCAGGTCCATAGCTGTTTTCGTTCCATAATATTTTGACTATTTAATATTTAGTTTGCAGTTGACAAATGTTTCTTATATTAATGGTTCTGACCAACCAACAATAATATTGTATTTAACTGCATATTCTATCGTCATATCCACAACTTTTTGTGTATATATACACGCGCAGATAATCCAAAATTGCATATTACATCTTTAAACAATACAAAATAAAAAACCTCAAATCTAATCTAAGCCAAACAAAAACCAAATATTTTCCTGTCTTTTTTTTTTTGTAACAAATATTTTCCTGTCTAAATGGTGAGAAATTCAATGAAGACTGAGTACGATCTTGATCATGTTCCTCCACAAAGCTTTTACGGAGATTATTCAAGAACGTTGGTTCCCATGAACAAGAACTCACAAATAATCAACAAGATCAAGCCTAAGATCCGTATCATCCATATATTTGCACCGGAGATCATCGACACTGACGTCAAGAACTTCCGTACACTCGTCCAAAGTCTGACCGGCAAACCGGAGATCACCAAAACCGGTTCTAAGAAAAAGATAACGAGAACCAATATTCCTGCGCCACCGCCTCCACTTCAAGAATCCTGCCAAGAGCATACGGCAGAGCCGGTCAACAGTTTTATAGGGAGCCAAGTGGTGAAGGAAGAATGGGGATCATGTTCAAATACAAACACTTACTTTGATTTAGATGGTTTGTTTGATCTTGACGAAGGCGACAACATATTCTCAAGTCGATGGTTTGATCTTCAAGACCAATAACTAAACTAGTCACACTTTGCCCTAATATCTAGGGCTTCTACTAAAGTTGTAATCCCTATTGGTTCTGGTGATTTAATCATACGTCCGATTTGGGACGTAACAAGACATGGTTTGAGACATTGACCATCGTGATGCACGAGGTTAGGACGGTGATCATCATTTAGGTAGGGGTGCTACACATAGTTTGTGTAGATATACACATGTGATTTTTTTGTGCCCTTAATTTGATTTAACTTGGTAGACTGACTTTGCTAAAAATTGGTGTGACACGTTGTACTCACGCGTGCGTGTATTAACTATTTTGATGTATTTGTGATTGACTTTTGCGTTGCACGAGTTGTATATATATAAGAATAATTGTTGAAGGAATTGTTTTATTATTTCGTGGAAGATAAATATATGATTATTGGAATCAAGCAAAATATAAATAAAAAAGTTCGTGACCTTACACGATAACTACAGAATTCTGGATGTCGTTCCAATCTTAATCAATAACATTAGCTGATATTTCTGGATGACATAGTAATCATTGTCGTAAAATATATAAGATGACATGTAATGTTTTTTTTTTCTGAACATGTAATGTATTTATAGTTTGGGTTACATCATTCAATAGCTATATTCTTTATAATGGAAACCATTGCTAATGGAGGTGCACCAAAAAAAATGAAAAAGGAAAACATTGCTAATGGATAATGAAGCATTTCAAACTGCATATTCTTTTCTTTTCTTTTATAACCGTGAAAATTCCAAATGTTTTCTAGGCCCAAGATTAATTTCACTAAATCTTTCATTCTGGTCACAACTAATCAATCTAACTCAAGTAATATATAAGGATAATATGTTGGCTTCAGTCTCAATATGTTTATTATGCGAAAAATATTTTTATTCACATTTACGGTCCTAAACATTTAAGAAAAAAAAATATATATATAAATATATGCTTTTAAAATTTTATATCAGACCCCAAATATATCAAAACTGGCACTGTTTATTCCATTGCCATTTATCCAAGAAAACAAGACATTTTATAACCTGGGTATGGGTATGTGCGGAACAACTACTTTTATTAATGATCTTTATTTTAGACTGTAGAATCGTTGCGGCTACTTCTAATCTTGCTAGTCACGGACTTGGATGAGATATAATCCCATAACAAACCAACTTGAATCGAATATAACCCAGTCAGTTAGGTTGTTAGATTGTATTCAATTATTTATAATCCCGGTTTAGTAGGACCGAGTTCATGTTTTGGTTAAGCTCTATGTTGTATTTTATGATTAGGGAATCAGGAAAAGACAATGAAAAGCCAAATAAAAGAGTCAGAAGATGAAACTGATGTTAGGTATTGTAAAATTGACGTGCCAGAAGCAAGGTTTATACCGTTAGTCACAATCTACTTCTGGCTCATGCAGAAGCCGTTGAAGTTTTTAGAAACAATCCCTTTAAAGCAGCACTTCAGAAGTCTTTGGTAAGTCATATTCATTGACAATATTGCTTTTGTCTGAATCTCAGTGTAAAGATGGCAAGATTGGTATCGCGCATTGTCCCGTGTGGTTTGAGCCTTATGACTCGTACTGTCCTGATGAAAAAGAAGCATGTGAACGTGCCATGGAATTCATGTTTTGGATGGTGAGTGTTTTTTTTTCATCAAAATATAAAACACATACGTTCTTGACTCAAATCCGAATCTGAGAATTATGGGACCATAAACACTTTCATGTTAATCTTAATACAATGTGACAACTTGGAGAATATACGACATATGTAAAACAAATTTAAACCAATGCGAATGTTTCATCCGACTGTGTTCAAAACCGGCCTATCTTAACTTAAAAATATAAAAACACCATACTTTTGTTAATTTGCTAATCATACTTTTGGGACTTTTCTTTAATAAACAGGCTTATGGATCCAACGGTCTATGGAGATTACCCTGGAGTGATGAAGAAATCCATCGGGAAAAGATTACCCTCACTTACAGCAACACGATCTAAGAAGCTAAAGGGATCTTTTGACTTTGTTGGAGTGAATTATTACAGTGCTTTCTACGTAAAAAGTATTGCTGAAGTAGACCATAATACTCCTAACTGGAGATCAGACGCACGCATCAAATGGAGAAGTAAGTAGAGTTCACACAATACTTATAGCTAGGGCTTCTATTCATTTCTTGGCTCACAAGCTTCTTAAGGGTTTGTTATAAGGCTTTTGGTTACTGGTTTCATTGTCTCACAAGTTTTATCTGTATTGAAACAGAGCAAAACAAAGCAGGACAGACATTGGGAGTAAGAGGTGGTTCAGAATGGGACTTTCTATACCCACAAGGGACTTCGAAAGTTTCTAACTTATGCTAAGAATAAATACAAAAGCCCTAAAGTTCATGATCACTGAACGGTAATAACTTTTTTATACCAAGCTCTTCCATGATAGTACTCATTTGTGTCTTGAAATATGGTTTACTAACTCTCTCTCTCTCTCGTCTTTCTTGCTTCAGGACATTGTGAAATAGACTATGAGAAAAACCCAAAGCTTTCTAACTTGATGGACCTCCAAAAGACAGAGTACCACAAGAAACATCTCCAAAGCATCCAACAAGCCATCCAGTAAGTTTCTTGACCCACAAGAAACTGTATTGGAACCCTAGACTTAGCTTCTTACTGATGATAAATGTTTGTTGATTAGGGAGGATGGAGTTGAAGCTGAATAATACTTTGCATGGTCGTTACTAGACAACTGTGAATGGAACGCTGGTTATGGAGTCCGATATGGCCTTTTTTACGTGGATTACAACAACGGGCTAAAACGTTTTCCGAAAATATCAGCCATGTGGTTCAAAGAGTTCTTGAAGAGAGAAGAAGAGACTGGAGAATCTGAGAAGGAAGAGTACTTGGTGAAGTCTGCAATGAAGAAGAAGAGATTCTTATTAGCAACTAGTTCGGCTTCATGTTTTATTCCTTAATATGTCTGAATCTTCTAAAGAACTCGAACTATTTTACTAGATTTATTTTGTTATTAAATTTGTTGTGTAACAATCTTAAGGTAGCCTTTCAACAAAGAGAGCTGAGGGTCCCTTTTTAGTCTTTTCTGTCCACTATCATTTCTTGAATTCAAATTAATTGAATAATAAATAATATGAAAGTAACCATATTATTCCTGTATTGAAACTTTTATTACCTTACATAATAAATTGAGCTTTATATGTAACCATACAACAGTTTCCTGCTTTATTACCTTTGTGACATGGAGAGTTCTCTAACAACAAACTGGAAAAACACAAGCATTTTGTGATTAAATTATATAAAGCATACTGAAAATAAATGTTGAACTGAACTTTCCTAGATGCACCTTGCTTTTAAGTTCTAACCATGGTACTCTCTGTGTGCCTATGTTCAACTTATGTACTATAAATAGATAGTTAGAAGACTCTTAACTTAGGTTTAACTGTTGTATTGGTCTTTCATTTTCTCTACAACAGATCATCAAGTCCCAGTCACTCAGCTGAGAAGATTATTTGAGCTGGTGAAGTGTTTAGATCTCATTGAATACTCCTTTATCAGTTTGGAGAAGAAAGAATCTTCCCTCTCTAGCAGTTTTGCTGGTGAGTCAAACTCTGCTATTCGTCCTGCTCATAGAAAAAGTGGCTTAGACGTCATAACTAAAATGTATGTATGTGAAAGCAAATGTGTATTCTTCTTACCATCACTTAGAACTAGAACAAGATCACTCTCAATCACTGTATGGATTCTGTGAGCAATAGTCACCACTGTTCGATCTTTAAACTCTTGAGTGATGATCTTCTGTATCACACCATCTGTTGCAGAATCAACTGAAGCAGTTGCCTCATCAAGCACGAGAATGTTGCTTTTCTTCAACAACACCCTCCCTAGACAGACTAATTGTCTTTGCCCCACGCTCCAGTTCTCACCATTTTCAACCACTGTTACAATAATACATTCAAAGAATCTTAAGGGTTCATAGATCTTGAATATTCTCATGATAATGTCTAGAAACTCTCACCTGTAGCATTCAGCTTCTCATCCTTTGCACGCAGAACTTCTCCTAGTTGGCACTTGTCAAGCGCCTGAGATATTACATTGTATCATTATGTTTTGTTAAAGTTAAATCACAGAAGATTTTGCACTATTTATATACCTCCCATAGTTCTTGATCTGTGTACTGAGCTAAAGGGTCTAGATTCACTCTGACTGTTCCATCAAACAGTGCTGGATCTTGAGGAATGATCCCAAGTCTTGATCTCAGATCATGCAAACCTATCTTGGTAATATCCACGTTATCAATAACAATGGTTCCTTGACTTGGCTCAACAATCCTAAACAGTGCCTGAATCAAAGTCGATTTGCCGCTTCCTGTTCTTCCCACAACTCCAATCTTCTTCCCTCCTGGGAACTCACAGGTGATGTTCTTCAAGACAGCTGGGAAGTGTTCTGCATACCGGACCTGGAAGAAAGACATCTTAATCTGATTACATCTGTTCAAGAGATAATGTAATATCTTCTACTTTGTTGTTTACCTGTAGGTCTCTGAAGACAATTGATCCAACATTTGGCCAGTTATCAAGAGGTTTATGATCAGTTACTAATGGTGCCTCACTGGGGATTTTGGAGTATTGGAGTATTCTTTCTACAGAGATCATCTTGTTTTCTGCATTGCAGATGTTCCATATCACTGTGGCTTGTAATACATTCAGACTTAAGCCATATGTGACTCCAAGACCAGCAATACCTATATAAGGAAAAAAGTGAACATGAAGATAGAGTTCTGATCCCATTAGACAATGTATTTGCTGACTTTACTTGGATTGATGACACCTTCAGGGAGAGTCACAAGCAACACCAATGAAAAAGCAAATACAAAATGAGAAAGAAGATTCAATCTGAAGGAAAGCCATTCCATAGCTGATGCATTATGGAACCATGGCCTCGAATGGTTATCAATGAGAGTAAGGTTTGAGCTAATGAAGCGATCTCGTTGATCAAATGCGCGTATTGTTGTGGCACCAGCAAGAGATTCGGCGAAATGGTGAAGGATTGGAGCTCTTTCTACTCCTGATATGCGTGAGAGTTCTCTTGCGGTTGGTGTGTAGTATCTCTGAAGAACAACAAGCAAACAAACTCAGCAAGACTGTTAATATAATTGATGAGAGAAAAGGTTTTATCTTACCTGGTAAAACACGCAGGCTACTGCTACTGGAATGAAGATGACACAAACTTGCCAAGCAACTTGAGACATGACAAAGATAGTTCCAACGATCTGAATGATGGAGAAAGCACACCAACCTAGTCTTATTGCCATTTCCAAATCCAGAACACTTTGATCTGTGGATGCCTGTTATTGAACATGTAAGAAAACAATACATGTCTCTTTATTAGTAAAGAAACCATATGTTTTGTTGGATTGATTCTGAACACTCACTCTGTTCAAGATTCTTCCTGTTGGAGTTGAATCGAAGAACGACATGGGAGCTCTGAAAATGCTGCAAAGCATCCTTGAGAAGAACTTCTCTGCTGTTGAAAGTCCACCTATAGCTACCAGTATTGTCCTTGCCAACACACAAAGTGAACTTCCTGCAGCAAGAAGCGCGTAAACAAGTAGAATCTTATCCATACTCAACTTTGGTTTGGATTCAGCAGTTGGAGGAGCAGTCCATGCCATCCAGTAGTTGCTAGAAATCTGTAGCATTTGGAAGCAAGACTGAGCCAAGATTATGATTGGCACAAGCAGTCCTCCTTTAACAGTTCTCAAATACGCTAAGTAAACTTCTTTGCCTATCACTCCTTTCTCTGTCTCCTCATCTTGCACTAGCTTTGCTTCTTTCTTTTTATTCTCTGTTGAGATGTTATGCTCAGAGTCACGATGTGTCTGGAGACTCTCTGCAATGTCTGCTGTCTCATCATCTTTAGATTCCTCTTTGTAGTTCCTGCTTGACTTTTCTATTGATAGGATTGACTCAAGAGCTTCGTTATGAGCTCCTACAAGAACCTCAAACCCTATGTTTTGCTTTAGAAGCTCTTGGAATTTTCCTGCTTGCATCACTCTTCCGTTTTGCATCACCTTGTAATGTACACAGACTAATGTAAATGGAAACTTAACAGTTTCTTTAGCAGCTATATAAATGGTGGTTCCACTTACCAGAATCAGATCTGCTGCTGGAAGAAACTCAACTTGATGTGTAACATAAAGTACTGTTTTCTCTTTCAGTATCCCCATTAAGCATTCCTACAAGACCAACAAGAAAACATTGTCATTAGTGGAGCTTTAAGAGACTAATCATCAAAGAACTTTCATCAACATTATCATTACCTCAAAGAGTTGTCTTCCTGTATGAGCATCAACAGCACTAAAAGGATCATCAAGTAGATATACATCAGCATCCTGATAAACTGCCCTAGCAATCTGTATCCTTTGCTTCTGACCTCCACTCATGTTTATGCCTCTCTCTCCAATCTCTGTCAAGTCTCCATTAGAGAAGAGCTCAAAGTCCTTTATCAATGCACATGCTTTAACAGTTCTCTCATACTTCTCACTTTCGTAGATGCTTCCAAACAGAATGTTATCTCTTATAGTCCCAGTTAGTATCCATGGTGATTGAGGAACATAAGCTTGCTTGCCACTGACTCTAACTGTTCCTCTCAGCTTCTGAATCTCCCCTAAGATTGATGACAATAAGCTTGATTTTCCTGATCCTACCGCTCCGCAAATCGCCACTTTCATTCCTGTTTGTACTCTCAGTTCTATCTCATCTAGAGTAGGTCTGCTTGCTTCAGGTTCCCAGTTGAATGCTCCATTTTCTATTTCAACACTTAGCTTAGTGTGATTCTTTGAAAGATACTCAACTGCATCTTTCTGAGTCTCACTTTGTTGAAGATAAGAAGCTATCCTATCTGCAGAAACCTTGCTTTGGACTAGAGCAGAGAGGAGATCAGGTAAACCGAAAATCGGACTTTGCAACATTTGAAACGTTGCAAGAGCAGATAGAACTGCTCCAGATGTTAGCTTCACTCCAATGAGCATACAAGTAACAAAAGTAACCACAGAGATCAAAGCAGGAGCTCCCCAAAGTATGAAAGTTGTGAAAGCTTGTAACCTCAAAGACTTCCATAGACAATCATACTCTTTCTTTCTCAATCTTTTAACCTTGTTGAGAAACTGATTATCCCATGCTTGAAGCTTCAGAATCTTCATGTTCTTAAGAATCTCTGAAGTTACTTTCATTCTATCATCTTTTGCATTCATGATATCTGACTGGTAAGTTCTTTGTATCCTTGTCAAAGGGTAGTTGCAAGCCATCACCATCAAAGTTGTGACCAATGCAGCTACAGCTCCTAGTCCTAGATGCTTCTGCAAGATAAAAATCGCCGCGGAGATCTGAATAGGTAACATCCATATATTGTTTACATACCAGATGAAGTCAGTGATTCTTTGAACATCTACACTCATGTAGTTGATGATCTCTCCACTCGTGTGGCTTTGCCGAGATTGACTAGATAATAGTAAACCCTTTTGGTAGATATGTGATATCAAAGCTGCTCGTAGACGCATTCCTAGCTGACGAGCTCCAAAGATCCATTGTCTTTGAGTGACTGTCTCAACGATCTTGGCACTTAAGAAGCCTAGTGCAAGAAGGTAACCATAGTTTAAGCTCTGGTCTTGTTTATTGGTTAAGAAGACAACAAAGTCGTTGATGAGGTACGGTCCAATGTAAGCTGTACTGGCGTTTACAACTGCGAAAACTGCGTTGATGGCTGCTTTCTTCCAGACAAACCGTAGAACCGACTTGTAGAAGAAGGACCTTCCTGGTCCTTCTTGTTCTATGGTGGTCTTCAGGTTCTTGTCAAAGGCTTGAGAGCAAGATTGAGCTGAGTCTTTAACGTCTATGCTTGGTACATCGTCTTTTTCAAGAATCTTCTTGTATCCGAGGGAGAACAAAGGGCTGATCCATGAGAAAGTGATGCGTTGGAAGAGAGTAGCGTTTCCATATGGAGAAGAAAAGGAACTCTTCTTGATCTGCTCTGTTTCGGAACAGAGTAGTAACGGCTCTGTGACTTCATTGGATTCAAGAAGATGTAAACCAGTCTTGCCTCTGATTGAGACAGCGAGCAAGAACAAGGATGAAATAAGACCAGTCAACTCAGCGTAGTCTTGAAACCCGAGAGGCTCGTGTTTCATGGTTATGTAATAAGTATTAAAGGCTAAGGATAAGATGAAAGTACAGAGCCACCATGACCTTAACATCCAAGGAAACTTTAAAAGTCTCCATTCTTTGATCTTCATGACATAAACAGAGACGATAAGCCACGAGAGAGCCTGTGAGATCTCAGCGGAGAAGACAGAAACAGAGGAATCACACCGGGACACCACGCTGTCTTGAGACAGAAGAAGCAAGATGAAGCAATGAGTCCCGAAGATGGAAACAGAACATAGAAGAGATAGTTTGTAAGAGAAGCTCTGCTTCACGGTTATGTTCTGCTTCTTCAAGTCTTCTTCTGTATCATGAGCTCCTCTGTTTCTCACTACACCAAGCCATTTTAATGCCAAATGACACACAAAGAAAGCGAGGAAGGCCAGCTGCATAGTGATGGTTATATGTTCCTTCATGCAAAGCGAGTTTAGCTGAAACCATTGCGTTTTCATGACAAGTAAACCCATCTCTGCTGCTCATATTAAAGAAAGAATAAGTTAATAACAATTTTTTTTTTGTTGACATCATTGAGTTAAGAACAAGTTATGTTAGGTTAAAGCAGTGTCTTGATCACAGAAAATAAATATAAACATACAAGTTAAAAGATCTCAACATTTTACCTGTGGAACCAAAGGGCATGGACATAGATAGCGTCTTCTTGTATTGGGAAGACTAATGTTCTCGCTTTTAGTGAGAAGCTAGAGATGATTGGAGACGATGGAGTTCATGTTTTCAGATTGAGTTGTAGAAGCTGAAGGTACGAACTTTGTATGCAAACAACACGAGCCGCTTGAATTTTCTTATTTATTATTCTGCAACATAATAAAATGATGGCAATATATATTTCAATAAAGTATAGTGATAATATCCTAATGGATATTGCTATAGTGGGCATGATTTTTGACTTCACGAAAAATTCTCAAAAACACCATATTAAATATTTTTCCAAATTTACTTTTTTGTTAGAAACCCAATTAAAAAATATATAGCAATACTATATTTCTATAATTTGAAAACTAGGTTTTCAAAATGTTTAGGAGTAAATAGTTGATTATTCAGCAAGGATGAGAGAAAAGGAAAACCGGATCTCGTGGTCTAGTGGTAAAGGAAACTTCGGCTGAGGTGCCCGCCATCACGAATTCGAATCCTGGTCATGGGATGCTTTACGCCATATAAAGTATTAGCGCTGACTGATCTCGGGTTTGGAAGGATTAGGTGGGTCTAGAGCTCAGACTAGGGGTGGGACGGACCGGATATCCGAGGTATTTTAGGATATCCGGATCCGGATTCGGATTCGCCGGATCCGTGATTTTAGTATCCGGATCCGGATCCGCGTCTTCCGGGTATCCGGACTTCGGATATCCGTCTAGATATTGTGATACCCGCGGATACCCGAATTCGGATCCGGATCCGTAAAAATAATTAAAAATAAATAAAAAATATTTTAAAAATATAAAAAAATTAAAAATAAAACATAAATTAAATATTTTTACAAAATTTATGAATATATATATAAATATAATATTAATAAAATTTAAATATAATATTAAAACAATATTTTATGTATAAATATTAATATATCAAATATAATTATTAATAAAATTCAAAATTTAATATATTTTAAAAACACGGATCCGGATCCGGATATCCGGACCTAAAAATTAAGATATCCGGATTTGGATCCGGTTTGGACTGATCCAAAATTTTACTATCCGGATTCGGATCCGGGCACTCCGGATATCTTATTTTCGGAGCGGATCCGGGACGGATCTCGGATCGAATCCGGATCCCGGATAATACGTCCCAGCCCTAGCTCAGACACCTCTTGGTTAACAAAAAGAAAAGAGAAAAAGAGAGAGCTTTGAAAACATTTTGAGTTTATAGTAACAACTCATTAGAGTTCTGTATGCGAACTATGGGTTTGCCTACACCATGTGCATCGATAAATTTTAAATATAAATTATATTAAAATTAAATTTTATTGATATTTAAAATTATTATTTTACACAAATAATTTAATATGAATATTAATTTAATTAAGATAAAATAAAATAATTTGATTTATTTAAATTATATTTAAGTTAAATTTAAAATTATATATAGATTTTTTTAAAAAATATATATTAAATTAACTTGTATAAAATAAAATTGATATAAATTTTTGTAGTTATCAAAATATAAAACTGAACATAATTCTAATATTTGTAGATATAAAAAACAGATGCTATTACAATTACAAATTTAATTTTTTTATAAAAAATGTATAAATTTTGGAAAAAGATAATAATCAAAATAAACCTAAAAAAAATTATCTCTAAAATAGCACTCAAAGAAAAAAATGACAAAAATAGATTTTATTAAAGGGGGTAAATATACAATTATACACTTTGGGTTAACTAATCTAAACTTAGGGTTTAGAGTTACGCGGCAGAGTTTTGGAGGTGAAGTTTAAAATTAAAAAATATTAAAAAAATTAAAATAAAAATGTCTATTTTGGTCATTTTTTCTTAAGGTCTATTTATGTGAAAAAAACTTCAAAAAGTCTATTTAAGAGATTTGCCATTTTGCAAATCTTGTTTAATAATAAAAAATTGTATGATTATAAAATATACTTAAATAATAGGAGAATTTGCCAAATATGACTCAAAACTTTTAAATGCAAAAGTATACTCAAACATCAATCAAATGCAAAACTAACTCAAAAGTCTTGTGAAATTACAATCAACCCCTTATAACCAAACAATAAAACATAATTTGTTTTTACGAATATAACCGTGGGAAATCTAGACGACTTCCTCGAAGTCTTCCAGACGAAAATAATTTATAAATTTTATAAAAATTATTTTTTAAGTGAAAAAGTGAAATCATGTAATTATAAACATTTGTAAATGATATAAATTAAGATATAATAAAATTGAATTATTTCAACATAGATGAGTGAATGTAGTGAGTCATGGTATTATTTGGTCTAGAGTTTGGTAACATATGTTGTAGTATTGTTTGTATTCTTAGGGTTAATTTTTGGAAACTTAACATTTTTATTCAAAAATTAAATTTTTACCTATATGTATTTAGTTATGTATATATTAAACACCTTTAAGTTGAATTTGATTATAATAAAATGCTTAGTTAGTTAATTAAGTTTAGAATTTATATTTAGGGTCTAGACGACTTAAGTAGTCTGATGAATAATATGTACATCAGACGACTTTTGGAAAAGTCTTCTCGGCGAATAGTAAATTTAGGGTCGAGAAAACTTACTTGAAAGTCTTCTCGACCCTTTTTTGTAGCCACTTCTGAATCGAAAATATTTAACTTTATTAGAATTTGTGTGTCCTTATATAAAGAAAATTTACACACTATTTTTTCCTCTCAAATGGCTACAAAAAAATGTAATATTTCTCATTCTAAAACTCTCCAACCTCTCTTTAATTTTTTGAACTTAAAAACACCAAACTTTATATCAATTTCTCATTTTTATCTCATGTCTTTCTCACTAAATTATTTTGTTTTTCACAGGTTTTTCATTACATGGTTCTCATCTTCCACTCATTTAAAGGTAGATTTATAAATCATGTTTTTCATTTGGTAACCCATTGTTGCTTAAAGTTCTTATCTTTTGAATTTTTTTTGTTGTTTTAAGTTATTACCTTATTTTTGAAGTTTTTCTATGCTTTGAAGTAATTTGAATATTTTTGGATATACGGGTTTTTCAGATCTGGGACAGACTTGGAAGACTTTCGGGGAAGTCTTCTAACAGTTAATGCACTAGAAGATTTACTCGAAGTCGTCTAGAAGACTTCCGGGAAGTCTTCTCGCAAAATTTTCTTCCATATCTCATTTTCATAACAGATCTGAGCATTTAGGAAAATCTCCATGGCAGAGTTTTGGTAAGTCTTTGGTTGCTCAAAGCTCTTACCTTTTTTTCAAGCTAAAACTTTCTATTAATTTATCATTTTTTGTCTCATATTTTTCTCACTAATTCATCTTGTTTTGCAGGTTTTTTATTACATGGTTCTCATCTTATAATACTTTAAAGGTAGATCTATTTTTTGAATATGTATTTTTTTGTGTTATTTAAATGTAGACATCTCATCTTCCACTCATTTTCTCTGTTTTCATGTCATTTAAATGTTTTTGGATTTGCAAGTTTTTCAGATCTTTGTTAGACTTTGGAAGACTTATGGGAAGTCTTTTCGGAAGTCTTCTAGACGACTAGAAGTCTTCTGATCTTCTGGAAGTCTTCCGTAGAAGTCTTCTGGACGACTTCCGTAGAAGTCTTCTGGACGACTTCCGTAGAAGTCTTCTGGACGACTTCCGTAGAAGTCTTCTGGACGACTTCCGTAGAAGTCTTCTATGTCAATGTTTAATAAACTTTCAGTTTCTTGTTAATTCATGTATATTAGTCGATATTGGGGCTCCTGAATGAAATTCAGAACTTAATTGGTTTTTACTATGAAGTTACCAACATTCATGTTTATTAATGTTTATAGCTAATACGAGAAGACTTCCGTGGAAGTCTTCTACATTAGTTTTTGTAAACTTGTTAAGTAACTTTAAAATATTTTTTTAACTTTCAAAAGTGTTAAGTAACTTCAAAAATATCAAGTCATATAGTTTAATGTGTCTTCTTAGATCATAAGATATACTTTTTAACTTTCATGAAATTAAAATTTCAATTTTCATTTAAAATTTGAGTTTTCCGCTTAAATTTTACTTCCACGCCTAAATTTCCCACTTATATTTTGAATTCATGCTTAAAAGAAGTTTTTTGGACCACTCTCGTGGAAGTCTTCTACGTCAATGTTTAATAACCTTTTATTTTCTCTAAAACTATAGTGAATTTAACATTTTCTTGTTAATTCATGTATATTAGTCGATATTGGGACTGGACTCATGAGTGAAATTCATAACTTAATCGGTTTTAATTATGAGGTTACCAACCTTCATGTTTATTAATGTTTCTAGCTAATTCGAGAAGACTTCCGTGGAAGTTCTTCTACGTTAGTTTTTGTAAACTTGTTAAGTAACTTTAAGATATGTTTTTTTAGTTTCAAAAGTGTTAAGTAACTTCAAAAATATCAAGTCATGGTCTAATGTGTCTTCTTAGATCATAAGATATACTTTTTAACTTTCATGAAATTTAAAATTCAAAGTTTCATTTAAAATTTGAGTTTTCCGTTCAAATTTTCATTTAAAATTTGAACTTTCCACTTAAATTTTACTTTTTTGCTTATATTTTAAATTATCGCTTAAATTTTAAATGGAAGACTTTGATTTCTGGATGACTTCAGTGGAAGTCTTCTGGACGACTTCCGTGGAAGTCTTCTATGTAAATGTTTAATAAACTTTCATATTCTCTAAAACTATAATGACTTTTTTAACATTTTCTTTTAAATTCATGTATATTAGTCAATATTGGGGCTCCTGAAATGAAATTTAGAATTTAATTACATAAGAATCCACAACTAAAAGATTACACTTAGAAATCACAAAATAAACCATTAACAAAACAATAACATTTGGATTTGAAATCATTCCTCCACATAGATAAGTTTGGAATTCACTTGATACGCACATCATAAACTTTGAAGACTTTGTGGAAGACTTAGAGGAAGTCTACCTCAAACTTAAAACTTCTGTCAGCTTCAACACACTCATATATGTTTACCAGATGATCGTACAGGTCCTCTACTTTGGTAACTCTAGATCTGAAATTAAATCAAAGATTCAGAAAATAATTTGGGAAAAAGTAAATGAAGAAAAAACAGAAAAATGAAGGCTTACCAAAATGCTCATATCTGTTATGAAAGAGGAGACATGGAAGAAGACTTCTAGGAAGTCTTTTAATCCATTAAATGTTGAAGACTTCCCTAAAAGTCTTCCAAGTCTGTCTCAGATCTAGAAAACATAGATATCCAAAAACATTCAAATAGCTTCAAAACAGAGAAAAACTTCAAAAATAAGGTAAGAACTTAAAACAACAAAAGAGTTTTCAAACGATAAGATCTTTAAGCAACAAGGGGTTAAAATGAAAAATATGATTTATAAATCTACCTTTGAAAAAGTGGAAGATGAAAACCATGTAATAAAAAACATGCAAAAACAAAATAAATCAGTGAGAAAGACATGAGATAAAAATGAGAAATTGATATAAAGTTTGGTGTTTTTAAGTTCAAAAAGATTAGAGAGAGGTTGTGGAGTTTTAGAATGAGAAACATTACATTTTTGTTGTAGTCATTTGAGAGAGAGAGAGAATGTATAAATTTTATTTATAATAAATGAGACAAAATTTTCAATAAAGTTAAATACTTTCGATTAAAAAAACTTTTAGATTACTTCTTAAAAGACTTTCAGAAAACTTACTTGAAAAAATGTGTAAGACTTACTTCAAAGTCTTCTCGGCTCTAAATTTACTATTCTCCTAAAAGACATTCCCAGAAGTCGTCTAATGTAAATATTATTCATCAGACGACTTTCTGGAGGTCTTCTAGACCCTGAATATAAATTTTGAATTTAATTAACTAACTAAACACTTTATTATAATCAAATTCAACTTAAAAGTGTTTAATATATCAAGAACTAAATACATCTGGCTAAAAAATTAATTTTTGAATAAAAATGTTAAGCTTCCAAAAATTAAGCCTAAGAATATAAACAATATATAATATATGTTACCAAACCCTAAACCAAAGAATATCATGACTCACTACATTCACTCATCTATGTTGAAAACAATTCAATTTTACTATATCTTAATTTATATCATTTACGAATGTTTATAATTACATGATTTAAGTTTTTCTCCAGAAAAAATATTTTTTATAAAATTTACCAATTATTTTTAAGATCAACTATATGAGACGTCGTCCAGACAACTTATACAAACCCAGAAAACTTAGAAGACTTCCCAAGTTCATATTCATAAAGATAAATTATGGTTTTTTGTTTGGTCATAAGGGGTTGGTTGTAACTTCACAAAACTTTTGGATTAGTTTTGCATTTGATTGATGTTTGAGTATATTTTTACATTTAAAATCAAATTTTAAGTAATATTTGGTAAATTTTCGAAAAAAAAAAACAATATCGGGGAAAAAGTAATGTACTATAGTTGAAAAACAACAGCTACAGCCTACATGTCCATGCATGGCATTATTTTAGTAGTCGAAAATCACAAGTCGAAACATCAACTAGTTTCAAAATATAAAATCACGTGTAAATTACACACTAACGAAAAATATAAATGATATAAACCACTCTTATGGAATATATATGGTGATATCGTTGAACTACAACCTCTTGTTTATTCATAAACTTTGAACTTTATCTCTCTAAAAATCATATATACATATGTGATTAAGTGTCTAATTTTCTTAGACTTAGTATTATTGAATTTTTGTTGTTTATCACTAGGGTTGTACGTGGGAAAGATTTGGCGACAACGACTAGTGCTCGAACAGTTGGGGAAAAGATCAGAGGTGAGTGAGGGAGATTCCACTTTGATTTGTCCTATAACTTTTTATTTTTTACCGCTTACATCGTTTTTTTTTTTTTTTGAGAAAGCACTTACATCGTATCTTCAGTTGACTGAACCAATACACATACATATAATCACAAGAAACCTATTTGTTAGTGAATATATTTTCTTAGTTCTATTGGTGATATATATTTATCGTTTTTCTATCACTCGCTCCTTGTGTTAGTATAGTATAGACGTTAATGTATAAAAAGAGGTTGACTGATTATGCCAGTCAACTGATTAGTTATTATGATTCCTTTGATAAATGAAATAGTTTCATATGAATCACTGATTAATGTAGTATTGTTAATTATGAAAACTAATCTCAAATAGTAAACTGGCGATTACCACTTACCAAAGCTATATATATATATATATATATATATATATATATATAGGTATCAGAACTGTCATCTTTTTTTTCACATGATTATACATAAACGTATCTGTATTTTGCCGGTTTCTTAAAAGTGTAATTTTTAAAGCCGACAAAAAGGTGTTTCAAGTAATAAAATTAATATATCCCATCCTCACAAAGTACCACTAATTGTTGCAAGCAAGCCTGGAAAGCATGGAGTTCAATACAATTCATTTCTTAATATATTGTTACGAGTTCTTAATAGTCATTTTTAAATATTTCCACAAATTATTAAATAAAGATGTTACAATACCTCAAGGCATATACGTGTGCAAGATTCATTTATCATATTGGAGGCACGTTGGAATATGAGAATATCGACAAAAGGCCAAGCATATATGATTGATGAGTCGATGTCTATGGTCCAATATATAATTGACTTGAGATGCTGCCTAACGCAAAAAGAAACCCTAAATAGATATACTGACAAAGCAAATCCTATCATCAATATTCTCTCTCAAACTGGTATAAACAAACACACACAAAATCTGTAAGGAAGGTCTTTTGTCATCTTTTAACAAAATGTGTCACATGTAGTGATCTCCACGTGATTTTCTTGGTTGTTTTGGTCCTTCTTTCTTATTATGCTTATCTGCGTCATGGACTTGCCTTTTTCCTAACTTTGGAAAAGTACAGGAAAAGTTTAAAAAGGATCATATCAGTCCAAATTGTAAAAGTCCATAGTTTGTAGGAATCAATAAGAACCACTCATGGTGTTTCTTTAGAGTCCACATTCATTGTATAGGTTTTGCTAATTATATGAATTTAAGATTATAGTTGATTTTGATATACTTGTATTCTTAAATGCATTTAATTGGTAATAAATGCAATGAATGTGGAATGTTTTTGCCTTTTTGTGGGAGGGAACTAAAGGAGTATTGTAAATAACAAAATCAAAGATATAATTAGTGCTAACTTAGTGGGATTGGGCCTGGCTGGTGTGAGGAAACTTGGATACACAATCAGATGAAAGCAAAGTGTTCATGGGGCCAATCTAGGAATATTATGTGGCTGAATCATAATGGAAAAATCTTAAAATGTAGAGATACTTTCATATACATAATCACACATTTATAAACCCCAACGTACACGAAAAGGCAACTGGACTTGGAAGTCTATATGTTGTTTTGTTTTGTTTGTTCGGCGAGACCTAGTCTGTGACGGTGACAAATATAGAGCCAAACCAAGCACTGATAATAACTAATACAGAAAATCCGTAAGAGGACTACTGAAAACTGTTTGTTTGGATGAGTACAAGTTTCACGATGCAAATACATATTTGAATTCCTCGGACACATCTTTTGCTAACGAATTGGTGGTAGCATAACAGTAATTTTTTGGGACTCGGTGTATATCCACGTCAATCTTAGATTGAGTTCTCTATGTGAGCTAAATTATCACCATTTGACCAATTTAAGTTTGAATTTTGGTTTAGGTGGTTAATATGGTGGATTATGTAATAGACAATCAGTCTACTTCTAACCAGGACCAGTTCTAAGAGTACCATTAAGAGAGATGCTTAATAGGGTGCTTAAAGGATGCTTGATGGGTGGGGTCCACCAAAACCATAAGCACCATCTCTTAAACATCCTAATTAAGCACCAGCTCTTGTACTGTTTACGGGCCCTACTGACACGTGGCGGTCCGTGATTGGTTCGTTTTAAATTTTTATTTTAAAAAAAATGAAAATAAATTAAAAAATGAAAAATAAAAATAAACATCCCAAATGAGGTGCTAGGGTTGAAGATGCTCTAAGCATATGTTAACAGTGCAAATGTAGATAAACCTAAAATTTTACTTAATTTTTCTTATAAAAAAGGTCTATAGTTTAAAAAAATCTTGTTTATCTGAAAAATAATGGCAAGTGAAAAACAAACTAAATTGGAAAAAAATGGATTTCGTTTCTACGAAGAAAAAAAACACATGATTGTTAAAAATATCAGGTGACACTTAATTATTTAAACAATACTTAAACTTGACCTGAAATATTTAGGATCATTTTTCATTATAGCACATAAATTGTTATAAGTTTGAGCCGAATCAGCCTTTAACATTATTCGGAAGTCCAAATTCAAGTTAAATAGTGTGGTACGTTTCGAGTCCATTCTATATCATTAAGTGTGTTTTTCTTGGGTCGACTGGATGTTGAAGTTCCACGTGAACAGGTTATGTTATAGGAATCAGAAAAAAAAAAAAAAAAAAAAAACATCTTCGCTAAGTTTTGCATATTTGATGCAATGGGAAAAACGATCAGGAACAATGTGTGTGGTAATGATCATGTAAGAAAACAACATAAGAACCCTCCATGCTCTAAACTAAAGAAGATAAGATTGAGATGGCATTTGAATGTTGGGATGTTGCAGTTCCACATGAACAGGTTCTGTTGGGAAGACAGCATTTACTAGATTTAGAAGGCCCAATAAATAAGGAAGACTTTGGAAAAGCCCAAACTGAATTTAGGCCGAGGATGATGGTTAGGGAAGAGGACACGCTTGCAAGCGGTTGAAGAAGAAAGGGACGAACATCCGTGTGGGATGTTGGAAAACGACGATGGCTGTGCTCGTTTTCACCTAAATAAACTTGTCGGCTTCTACCAGCCACCAGGGTTGGTCACATGCTTCCTTCCCTCCATGACTTTTTATATTATTATACATTTGGATTTAGAGTTAATCTCATTCAACAGTTGATTTTTTCCAAGTCAGTGGCTGAGATAATAAATAAAGCAAATGTCAAACTATAAGTAGATTATCTTCTCCAAGGTTAAAAAATAGTTAAAGATGATGATGAAGATGATGATGATGTGTCAAAATGTTGTGCTTTGCATACGAACCTTTCCGTTTTATCTACGGTGATTCTCCTAGATGCTTTCTCTCTCTTCTCTCTTTTGTCCCGACAAAACAGAGAATGCTTTCTTCTCTCTCTTTATCTTAAAACAGAGAGATCTTAGAAGAAGACAAAATCTTTACCCACAAGATCCTCTTCTTCTTCTTCTTCTTCTTACATGTTATCACATCACCACAACAACTTTCTGGGAACAAAGACTTGGTTTTTCTTTCTCCGATGACGTGTAAAAGACACACCGTCGATTTCACCAGTACCGTCGGCGTCTGCGCTTCTTGTCTCCATGAACGTCTCCTCTCCCTCGCCGCCTCAATCGCCGTCGAAGATAACAACAACAACAACCATCGTCAATCGAGGAAATC
Organism: Moricandia moricandioides; assembly: GCA_905132885.1. Taxonomy (NCBI): domain Eukaryota; kingdom Viridiplantae; phylum Streptophyta; class Magnoliopsida; order Brassicales; family Brassicaceae; genus Moricandia; species Moricandia moricandioides. The sequence goes on from CAJHQQ010000496.1 coordinate 73,648, forward strand.
TAGTTATCCTCCTCCGCTCCTGATTCTCTCTCGCTCCGACGCCGGAGGAGATCTCGGAGTCTCCGGCAAGGATTTCGAATCGAATCGATCGGAGAAATCGAAAGAGGTTAAAGTTTCGAGAATCTCAAATCCATTTAAAGGTAGATCTGAATCGAATCCTAAATCGGAGTCTTCTTCTTCGTCGTCGTCGTCACGGTCGTGGATCTCTTCGTTTCTCTCCACCGGTCGCTCCAAGAAGCAACCCACCAACAAGGGTTGTTACATAGAGGACGTAATCTCCGGCTGTCGAGGAATGTCTCCTGCTAGAGATAATGACAATGAGGTACCTTCTGAATCAATTGAGGAAACGCCGGGAAGACCGAGAAGAACCACTCCGGCGGTGAAGACTCCGGGGAGGAGGAAGGTTATGACGGGGATGGGTTTCTGCTTGAGTCCGTTGGTGAGGGCGAGACCTAACTGTCCTTTTAAACGGAAAAGTAGATTTCCGTCGGAGTTTGTCGGAAATGCCGGAGAGGTGACGGCGGGGGAGAAGCCACATATCTCAGAAGCGGCGTCGTTTTGCGCGAATAGATCGAAGAAGCTCGTGGATTTGGGTAGAGGGAATCCACGCCGTTGAGTTTTTGGTGGGATTTGGCCTGTTTTGATCACCGGCGATAAACGGTTCCCCGGTGACTTAAAATTTGGTGGGATTGTCTATGCTCTTCTGTTCACTGGTTCGTGTTCTGTTTCATGGCTGATTCCTTATGAGACATTGCTTTGTCTCTTGCAATCACTAATGCTATTGAATTGCGTTGTTTTAGAGTAACCAGGCAGGCTCTCTTGGGTGTCGAGGTGCTTTAATACGGGTCCAATCCAAGTCTAGCTGAGTTCGCTACCAAGACACTCAAAGTCGAATGCCAAGTCGGCAAAGCTCAGGTTTGGGGTACTGCTGGTCTTGTTTTTTACATCTTAGTTGATTTGAATCCTTAGGAGTTAATATAAGGTTTCGAAATCATCCCTGTGGTTTCTCAGCTGGGGTTCATTGTGATTTTTACCACATGTCTTAGGTCGATTTTTGTCTTTGTGATCATATATCATATCACTGTTCATACTTGTTATCTACAATCTTTGTTTGATCTTTGATGATAAGCCCTTAGATGTAACTTGATTTCTTGCCATGTTGTGAACTTGTTATGGTAGTTCATATCATTTTGTTTCCAAATAAAGTTATTTTAAATTTTAATGAATTTAACAACTGAGAGACTGATTGATTAGTCTATCTTTGATGGTAGCTGCAAAGCTTGTCTAATCTGTAAATCGAGTATGGGGGAGCTGGGTAGTTTTTCTGAGATGTTGACTCATGCTAGTATTAGTTAAATAACTTTTGAGTTACATTAAATCTCTAAAATTGAGGTGCATTGTTAGTTTCAGGCACTTTTAAAGAAGAGATAAGTTCTGTCTATGGATGCCAACAAGCTGGACACTCGCTTGAGAGATGCATATAAGCTTGCTTCCTGACGAATGCTCTAGCCTCTAGGCAACATCTTGGCCTTAGTTCCGACAAAGATGGCTGTTTCAACATCTCCTCTCCAAAATGTTGATTAATATGTTGCATTGGTGCACTGTACACAATGTCTATTTATTTATGTTGTCTAAAGAAGACAGTAATGCGATCCGGGAGAGCTTCAGGAATTCGTTTTTGATTCTACACATTCTAGTACCCTCATATTCAAATTTGTTTGGGCCTAGTAATGGGCTTTACAATAGACCTCATTTATATTAGAAAACCCATCTGTTATATCACCAGAACTTGGTAAAACCAAACCAAAACCAAAAAAATATCCGTAAAGCCTTAAGACACTGTTTTATATGTACACAGAGACAAGTGAAATGAATAAAACGTGAGACTCACTCATTAGAGAGTCACACACCTGAAAGCCACCGGAAAAGCTCACTTATCTCTTCTCCGGCTTGATTCGCTTCCAAATCAACCACCTCCATCTCCTCACTCCGCCGACTACTCCCTGTGAAAAACCTCCCGGAGCTTCTAAACGACATCGCACGAGACGAAACACCACGCGAGAGTCTGTCCACGTAATCCTTAAGCCAGCTTCTTGAACCTTCGTTACCACCTATCTCCCCCGCCAAACTCGCTTCAACCGCTGCCGCAGTCGCTGTCGCAGCCGCGTCCTCGTGTTTTCGCGTCGCGTTTCTTTGATTAAAGCTTGACTCGGAGATTTCCGATTCCACGTCGTCGACTATGTAATCGAACGATCCGATTGAGTAAGACCGGTGCTGGTCGCCGGATTCCGGAGTCGGATTGTTACGACGGCTGATAGATCCGATTTCGAGACGGAAACTGTTATCTCCTCCTCCTCCGCCGCCGCCGCCGACGACGACGTTGTTTCCTAGAGACGCGGAGGTGTTAAGAGCCTTCATGAGATCAGACTCTGACGCGAACAGAGGAGAACGACAGAGAGGACACGTTTGATTCGACACAAGCCAAATATCGATACAATCCGCGTGGAACGCGTGGCAGCATAGAGGAAGAAGACGAAGCTGATCGTCCGGCTCGAACTTGGACAAACAAACGGCGCAGTCGCTGGAGTTAGTGGCGCTAGATCGGCGAGTGACGGAGGAGAATTTGAAAATCGGGAGCGAGTCGAGGACGGTGGAACGTTCCGTTTCGGGGGAGACTCGGCGAGTGGAGAATCGGAGGGAGTCGGAGGAGGAGGAAGTGGAAGAGGGAGAGAGAGGAGAGTGGTGGCTACAACGGTTAAGGCAACGGAGGAGGAAGCAGATGGAGACGGAGATGAGGAGAGTCATGAGGAGGATGAGGATGATGACTAAAACACTCGGTTTAAGACTATCTAAAGAAGAAGAGTGAGGATCACCATGGCTAGGGTTGATGAGAGACTCCATTGATGAGAGAGGGAAGAAGAAGAAGAGTGTGTTTGTATTAATGGCGGTGGTGGTGAAGGAAGGAGAAAGGGAGGGCACGTGAGAGAGTCATGGTGGAAGAAAGATTTATAAAAGAAGAGAGAGAGAGAGACAGAGAAATAAATGTTACCGAACCAACTCTAACTGTCGATATTTAATACCATAAAGTTAAATCAAATCAATGGCCTCTTTCACTTATCAGCTACTCCTGCTTTCAATGTATTTGTGTTTTTTCCCCATCATCTATTCTAAGGTGTTCACATTTGTGAAATTGAGGAAAGAGACAGTTTTTTTTTGTAAAAAACATTAAGCTAGCTTATTTTCTGAGAAATTTACAAATGACTTGTTTTGTTGATATGTAAGATATGAGAAATTTAAACAATGTTACGTATATATAAACGTGTTTTATGTAATTGCTCGCAAGAACAAGAACAAGAACAATATTAGACCATCTCTACTATATTTTTCTATGTTTTCTTTAAAATAAAAGAATTTTATAGAAGATGTTAATGTATAATATTGTTTCTATCATAAATGTTAGTATTTTATATTCAAAGGAAATAACAATGTTTATTTAAGGAAAAAAAGAAATAGAGATAATTATAATAAAATTTCCTCTATCATATCATTTGGATTTAAAAATATTAATAAATTATATATTTTTTATACCAAAATAGTAATTTAAGTTATTTAACCTATTATAGTGGTGGTCGTCAAAAAAAAACTGTTATAGTGGTGAATTGGCTCCTATATGTTAGATATATAGTGTCTAAATTGGTCGTCGAAAATACCCTAAAATATCATTGAAAAGAGTATTCAAAGAGAAAAATAAGTGAAATGAATTTTATTAAAAAGTGTAAATGTATATTTATATCTTTTAAACCAATTAATTTAGATTTAAGGTTTAGTGTTATGAGTGGAGTTTTGGAAATGTAATTTAAAACTAAAAAAAAAAACAAATTTAAAAAAAAAAATATTAATTATTTTAGAATTATTTTGGGGCAAATCTCTCAAATAGTCATTTCTAAAGTTTTTGTCACAAAAATAGATCTTGAGAGAAAAAATGACCACAATAGACCTTTTTTATTTTGAAAATTTTAATATTTAAAAAAAAAAATTCTAAACCTCACTCCAAAACCTCCACCTCATAACTCTAAACTATAAGTTTAGATTAGTTAACCCAAAAATATAAATATATATTTATATCTTTTAATAAAGTCTATTTTGGTCATTTTTCTCTTTGAGTGTTATTTTTGGAACAAAAAAAGTTTTAAAGTCTATTTTGATCTTTATCTCATTATTTTGTGATAAAATATTTAAAAAATATATTTGAGAGAATTTACGTTGATTGTTTGAGGATATATGTTTTTCTTAGTGGAGATAGTTATGTGTCCTTTTTTATTTGTTCACTCTTGTCTTTTCTTTTGATTTGGAGGTTTTGGTATCATTTCTTGAGTCTTTCCTTTATGCTTACCTTGTTGAGCCTAAAAACAGATCGATACCCTTTTTGACATTTTTACCCGATTCTTATGATTATAGTTTTCACTTTGTGGCTTTTTATATAAAAAAAAACACATATGTCATACGCTATGATTATTTTTCACACTGTCCCTTTCCGATATCCACTAATAGTTTATGCGGCCAAGTGTGACGAAATCCGAGGATTTTATTTATGCAAGAGAACCCGGAATAAAGTTTGTCTCTTTGCGTGAACGAAATTAATCTTCAAGAAAACTAAACCGGTTTAATTGGGGTAAAGAATGATAATCATCTTAATCTAATCATATAAAAATAATTATGAACAATGAGGTGGTTCCTTGATTATAACAAGCATTTTGGAGGTTATATATATTCAAATTATCTTAAAAATATGTGTTCTCAATTGAGAATAAAAACATATGATAAAACTTTGTTTTACGGACCTACAAACTCACGCTATTCTAGTCATTAAAATATATAAAAAAATATTAGTCTATAGACATAAAGCCACATTTATTTTTAAATTTAACTGGATCAGAATTCACATAAATGTAATGAGCAATGGTCAGGAAATAGTATCTTATATAAATTGCTCGATATAGTATTAGTCAGGAAACAGTGAAAATGCGATGACATTGTGAAAATGAAAATACATGTAACAATCTCTGACAAAAAAAAACAATAAAGCAATAATTACATTTATTGATTAAAACTCAAACTAACATAACGTACAACTGGCAAGGATATGTTTAATCAGAACTAATCCATTGATCTGTTAAGCTAAAAGGAAGATAACACTCTGTTTGAAACATATCTTATTTGTGTTTGTAAATCATATGAATAGAATGTTTATAAACATTCTATATTACACACAGAACCTTAATTAATCCATATTATGGTCAATTGATTCCAAAGAAAACTCGGTACGGGCCAAAACAAAAACTATATATTATATGAATTCCACAGAGTTAGTTGGCTTAGAATTAATACAACTCGGCAGGGGACATGTGAACACAGCTCTTATTAGGATATGCATGATCAGAATGACACTTGTAATATTAAGTCCATCACGTAATGCATAGACGTAGCCAGACACGTGACTACTCATTATTGGATATTATTGTTTTTGGCTTGTATCTGTATTTTATTTTTTGTTTGCGTAAAATAAGGTTGCAGTTGCACGTTCGTAGCATGCCTCCTTGCTCCATTAAGGTATTAATAAAAAGACAAGTTTTAAATAATCATTTTAAAATTTTTGTCACCAAAATAATTTTAAAAAACTATGAAAAATAGTATTTTTATTTTAAAATTTTTAGTTTTTTATTTATTTTAGATTTCATCTCTAAAACTTCACCTATAATTCTAAATTCGAAGTTAGATTAGTGAACACAAGGAGCATAAGTGTATATTTACATTTTTTTGTGTCAATATTTATATTTATATTTTTAGAATAAATTTATTTAGATCATTTTTTTCTTTAAAAACTATTTTTTGTGACAAAAAATATTTTTAAAATTATCCTAAGACATTTTCCTTAATAAAATCAATATTTTGGTGTTTCCACGGTTTGTGTTTTAAATTAAGGACATATATTATACAATATGAAGATATAAAAGCTATATCTATCCAGAAACTATGCCACCAAATACGTAAACTGCATGTAGATACAATCTGTCTGGAAGGTTTTGCCTCGGATCTGCAATTTAAATAACTTACTTCCATAATAAACAAGCATCTCTCGATGTTCGATTAATCATTCATTACATTGCTTACACTAACATTCGTCAGCAGTCAATTTTATATTAATACATATGAATTCATCAAATTTATTTTCTTAATGAAATACTATACTACATATAAATACTTGAATATGACTTTACAAAAAGAGAAATTGTTAAGAATATCACAAGTTAAATATTGTTTCGTCAGATTTACATTTTAGTAATTATTATTTTGTGTTTAGTGTTGAAGGGGTGAAATTGAGTTTCTAAATGTTTTATAAATATCTAAAAAAAATAATCTATTTTTTATCATAATTTAAAAATTATCATTCACTAAAAGTAAATTTATAAAGCGGTATCAAACTTGTGGTAGAATTACAATTTCTTCATATAAAAATAATATAAAAGTTGTTATATCCGAGATTAGGATTGATTATGAGTTGAGTACATTCAGATAAAACATTCGGCTAAATTTTAAAGAGTTATTGCACATATATCGCATAATTTCGAATAGTTTGAATTTTTTTATTAAGAATATCACAAAAATGTTTATAGTCACATAGCTTTCATCCGTCATGGCTGAGAGATATAAGTCTATATCATGTTATTTCTAAGTCTCACCCGTAAATATACCCGAAATAAACCATAGTCAAATTCTCATTAATTTGTTAATAACCATGGACCATTTTCTAAAGGACATGTTTTTAATGCTGTAGAGTTTAGTAGCTGCTTAATAAATCAATTTAACGAGGATACGAGAGAAACATGTTGGTGTGCTCTTGTGACTGGACCCCTTGAAAGGACACAACCAAGTCATTAAAACAGACAACCTAACTTTTATTCATCTAAAACCATGCATGAATTTTCCACGTCACCTATCTATTCACTTTCCAAATCAATTTGATTTTGTCTACTTTACTTGTATTGCACTCTAAGCATGTTCTTCTTTTTCTAATCTACAACTTGAAAAAAACTGATTCTCTCCCATTAACTTAGTCTATTTCTTAGCTCCCTGGCTCAAAGTCAAAGGGTCCCGGAAGAAAAAAGCAGCCTAAAGCTTATAGACAGATCGAACAAATCGTGAACCGAGATGATTAAAGGTAGGGGTGTCAAAATGAGTTATATCTCATGAGCTAGTTCAGCTCAGCTCAATTTTTCACAAGCACGATCTCTATTTTTTAGGCTCATTTAGTAAATGAGTTTATTGATCGAGTTTAAATTAAATCACGAGTTATATGAGCGAGCTATAATGAACATGAGCCAGCTCATGAGCTTAGTCATTTTTATACTTACAACTATATATATATATATATATATTCTATTTTGGATAACTTCTATTTTTTATGTAAAAAGATAATTTCTATATTAATCATATTTACTTATTTTAAAATTTAAATGTAAAACATACATAAGTAATATATAAACTAAGCATTCCTATAACTACGGTTTGGAGCTTTGTCTTATATGGCTTATGACATACTAAGCATTCCTATAACTACGGTAGCATCTAAGTCATCTTTCAGTATTGGTTCTCGTGTTTTAAATAAATACCGAAGTCATCTTTCAGTATTGGTTCTCGTGTTTTAAATAAATACCGAAGTCATCTTCTTCCTAAACATGTCTAATCTTTACTTTGTAACCGATCTTGGTTGTTTAGTTTTATGACAATGGTAATATATTTTCTATCTCAAATTATTTATTTATATTTGTTTATTATTTAAACATTAAATATTTATAAATGTTTTATTTTAGTTTTATGATTTGGACAAATGAAGACTTTGAAGATGAATTGTCACAAGACTCTCACGAAGAATAAGGATTTTTTATTATTAGTTTAGCTTAATTTATTTTTTAAGTGTTGATTTTATTTAATATTTAATATTAATGTTTTGGATTTTTTAATATTTAAATTACGAATAATATCATACAAGTTACTTAGTAATTTATTTAATAATTATTTTTTATATTAAATCGTGAGCTAGCTCATTTAACTCATGATCTAGATGATCTGAGTACGAGTTTACATATTAAAACTCATATTATAAATGAGCTGAGCTGAGCTAGCTCACGAAATATCCGAGCTCACTGTGAGCTGAGCTGAGCTGAGCGAGCTAACTCATTTTGACACCCCTAATTAAAGGATAGGCTCAAAAGAATCTAATCAGATATCATTTTAAGATCTTGAGAAATATAGTCTGAATTTCTAAAATTAACAATCACTGTATAGAAGTAGGATCAATCAAAATATCATAAAGTATTCTTAAGATAGTTAAGTGAGGTCTAATCTTGCAGGGATTGAAGATTAAACAAGTGATATATATTACAACGCAATAATAATACTATGAAGGGAATCAAGATAACAAGCTCATCAGTTTTCTTATTACATGCGTTTGCCACATGATAATGTGCATTGAAATACTCGGATGTGCATTCTCCAATCTGTAAATAATTACATCAGTGTAATGAGTAACTAAACTTGCCACATTTCACTAGTGGTTGCTCATCCTCATATGAATCTAATAATATATCGCAAATTCTTGTTGTCTTGATACTCTTTCACAAAATGCCTCGACTTTTTTAGAACAGATCTGGATCAAATATCAATGATTCGAACCACTTATTTTTACACTATTTCGGAAACCCCAGGATTCAATCGTATGGATAAAATGGAGATAGTTAATTACAATGAGCTATTGAAGAATGTAAGCAAAACAAATAACATACATAAGATACATCAAATAATAACAAAAACCTAAACGTTAACCAACTTCATCTTCCATCTTAATACAAATCAATAGAGGTGTCAATTGGTCCGTCTAGAGCCCAAATGGGCTTAACCAATTGGACAATTTCAGTTTTTGGGCAGTAATGGATGGTCTATATTGGACAATAGTCCAAAAGTGTCCATAACCAATAAAGACTATGTCCATATGGGCATGCCCATGAACACCCAATAGTATTTATAATTATTTTTAATTATTAAAAAACTACAATTTTGTCTTTAAAACCAGGAAATTACATTTTTCCGCCAAAACATGTTTTTTGTCAAAACCGATAAATTAAGTTTTTCCGCCAAAACCAAAAAGTTAAATTTTTGTGACAAAACCGAAAAATTAAGTTTTTCCGCCAAAACTGAGAAATTAAGTTTTTCTGCCAAAACCGAGAAATCACGTTTTCCCGCCAAAACCAAGAAATCACGTTTTCTGTCAAAACCGAAAAAATCACGCTTTCCCGCTAAAACCGAGAAATCACGCTTTCCCGCCAAAACTGAGAAATTAAGTTTTCCCGCCAAAACCGAGAAATCGTGTTTTCCTGCCAAAACCAATAAATCACGTTTTCCCGCCAAAACTTAGAAATCACTCTTTCCGCCAAAACCGAAAAAATAAGTTTTCCTGCCAAAATCGAGAAACCACATTTTCCCGCCAAAAACGAGAAATTAAGTTTTCGGGCCAAAACCGAGAATTATTTTTTCTGGCCAAAACCAAAAAATCACAATTCTCCGCCAAAATCGAAAAATCTTTTTTTTTTCCGCCAAAACCGAAAAATCACGTTTTCTCGCCAAAACCGAGAAAACATGTTTTCCCACCAAATCTAAGAAATCACGTTTTCCTGCCAAAACTGAGAAATTAAGTTTTTCCGCCAAAATCAGAAAATTACATTTTTCGTATATCTCGTAAAATATTGATTTTTCGTTTGAAATGTGTTTTTCACTAAATTTATAAACTATGATTTTTTTTGTCAAGTGTATGTATTTAGGAGGCACATGGACACCCACTGTCCATTTGGTCTTTACCCAATTAGACCATTGACCATTTGGTCTTTTGTCCAATTAGATCATATATTAAATGGATGCGTCCATAGCCTGTCTAAAATAAATTGGATTGGGTTAGCCCATGGACAACGCGCCCATTTTGACACTTCTACAAATCAAAGTTTCTTCTAAAAACTGATGTTTTCAGTTTATAATTGGGCTTCCCCCGAAATACATGGCCCATTGCGACCTATTAGGTAGGTTCCCAATATAGGCCCAATTGTTTTTTAATTTAAATTATCCTTTGTAACAAACACTTCACTTTGTTCGCGATCTCCTGAAACCTCTATTTTGATAGTTTCTTTGCATTGACCCGACCAAGGGTACGAGTAACTTTACTAAATTGACGAATTTACCCTTATAATTCTCATTATTTACTATCTAGGCAACTAATAACCAGACTTTGTTACACTATTCCATCTCTTCTCTCGCCGTATTGTTCTTCACCCTATATATCATGTCCGTCCAATAAAACCCTAATTTCATCATCCTCACAGAGCTGAAGAATAAGCTTGACAAAATTTTGTGAAGATTAGGGTTTGTTATAGATGTCCTACAATCAATCAAGGCCCGATAGAAGCGATACTCAACAATACCGGAGAACTGGGCAATCCACCACCGTCGGCTACCACCAGCAACGATCTTCCACCGCCGGTTACGGTAGGGGAGCCGGCACCGCCGCTCCTTCCATTAACGTTGATCCTTCCTTATCCTCTAACCGCAGGTATTTAGATCAATTTCTCAATTTGAAATCGATTAGAAAGGTTGATCCTTTTGTTTTGTATTTATTGCAGTTTCAAGAAGGCTAGCAATGCTCAAGGTGGGCAGCAGCCTAGGGTGAATCATTCAGTTCCTAATAATCACAATGGTCCCAGTGTACAGTCTCTCTCTCAAGGTATGATCTTTGTTACGGTGTGTGCTCCTTTTTGGTTAGTGTGTGATCGTTTTGGTTAGCTCAACTGTTAGTTACAGGAGCGTCTGGTGAACCGGTTATTGGTGGACCGGCTATTCCTACCAGTGGAGCTATTCCAAAGGCTCCAGCTTCGCAGTCTCCCGCCATGAACACATTTAAAGGTAGGAGGTCTAATTGTTGTGTGTGTGTGTGTATAGAGTGTGGCTAGATTCTCATGTATTATAAATGTATGATTTTCTAATATTGTTTTTAGCCCCTGGCGACCCTTCTAAAGGTTTTGCTTTCCAATTTGGTTCACTTGGTCCTGACTTAATGAAGGTATGTTGCTCTGTTCCTTCCTTTTTGTTTTTATTTACGGATTTTTTTATTCCCAAAAAGAGAAAATTACTAGAATGATACACAAAAGCTTATATATGACTAGAATAGTATACATTTTCTAAAAATTACTAGAATGTTTTTAGACTCCTAGTAAATTACAATAAACACTCTTGTTTAATTTTGTTACTATTGATACAAATTTTAATTATTAAATCTACATCATAATTTTGACAATCCACGTCACTAACTAATTTGTGTCATCAACAGTTACACTGGAAAATCAACAGTCACATATCTCCGGTGAACAAAAAAAAAGTATGAATGTCACAACTTCTCCGTCACAACTTTCGTTAAACTCTAACCGATTACGAAATCACGAAATCACGAAATTATCTTCGTCACAACTAATACTCTCGTTTCAAACAGTGTTTCCGATATCGTAAATCATCTTCGTCGACCTCGTTAAACCCTAACCGTCTCCGATATCATCTTCGTCGACATCCTCTTATCCGCAAAAGTTTCGACGTAATCGTATCTACGACATCATCTTCTCATCTTCTCTGGTATGTTGTGCCTGAGTTTGATTTACGACGTGTCTGAGTTATAGATTATGTTGTTACTGAGTTATTGTATAGTGTGGCTGAGTTGAGTTTGATTTATGAAGTGGATGAGTTATTGATTATGATCCGACTGAGTTATTGATTATGTTTTGGCTGAGTTATTGATTACTGTGGCTGAGTTATATATTATGTTGTGGCTGAGTTATTTATTATTTATGATTTGGCTGAGTTATTGATTATGTTTTGAGTGAGGTATTGATTATGTTTCGGCTGAGTTTTGTTTCTATTACGACTGCCTTATATGGTGGCTGGGTTATTTATTATGTTGTGGCTGAATTTTGTTTTTATTGCGGCTGATTTATCTAAATATGTGTTTTAGGATCAGATGACTATTTCTGAAGATCAAACACGGGATTATCCTCCACGACTTTACGCTGAAAGGGCTTCTAATCTAGAAAATAAAGAGATTAATCACAATTTGCAGATGAGAGATTTCCCTAACGTTAGAGAAACAATAGGACGGGATGTGTGGGATCACATGAGACAGGTTCCTCTTGGAATTATTGTGAAGCTAGCTGAACGCAAAAGCGTGTGGTCGGGTAGGACTGTCCACTATCTACTATGTCGACAGCTTCGAGTATACATGAAGTAGATTTGGAGTCTAGTTGGTGATAAACCTATCAGGTTTAGGTTACTCGAATTTGGTGAGGTCACTGGGTTAAACACAGATCCAGTGCCAACAAAAAGTTTTGAACATGACCAATACAAAGCGTTTTGGGAGGAGTTGAATTTGCCGCTTGGGGTGGGACCCAAGTTAGATGAACTGAGGGTAGCATTAGAGGTATGTCTGGCCTGGAGTTTTGAAAAGCGTAAATGGTTAGGGATGTTACTTCTTCAAGCCATGGGACTTTATGCTTTGCATCATAATTCTAGGATACTGTTTGAAAGTGCAAAAAGAGTATTCGACGATGAAGCCATGATGACGTATCCATGGGTGCGGACTGCATATGAAGTTCTTGTTGACTCTATTAAGATGTTGAATCCACAAGGAAGGACATACACCATAAGCTGTCTGAAGGACGTGTTGTTGGTTTGGACGTATGAATCTGTCATTTGTTTTGGAGAGCGTTTTGGGAGAGTGGTCAATGAGCAAGAAGTCACACTTTTTCGATGGGGTGGAAAGCGTACACGTTCAAGTTTTGATACTGTCATTACCGAGGAGATTAGAAAACATGGCGAGGTAAGGTGTCAACTGATTTATTATTTATTTGTTGGTTGAGTTATAAGTACTTATATACTTAAATGACTGAGATTTTTGGTATTAGTTATTTGATGGCTGAGTTAGCATGTATAAAGTGTCTGAGTTATTAGTATGTACATAGTGGTTGAGTTTCTTGGTATTAGTTATTTGATTGTTGAGATAGTGTTTATATGGTGGCATGGTGGCTGGGTTTTTGGTACTTTGTGGCTGAGTTATTAGTACTTTGACAGCTAAGTTATTATGTATTCGGTGGCTAATTTTGTAGGTGCGCGTGAGAAAAATGGTTATGAAGGACTCCGTAGAAGAGATGTTTCCTTAGTGGCCGGATGAAGCAGCTGACCCGCAACTCGTTAACTTGATAACAAACATATATGCATGTCGGTTTGTTAGAGGTTTTTGGGGAACACAGATGAAACGCAAACAAACAAACGCAAAGGTTTTTGGTGTTTCGTCAAAGACTGAGCCACCCATTAAGAAGCAGAAGAAAGTGAGCATCTTACAAGAGGATGAAGCTGATGTGGAGGGAAATGGTGCTTACGAGAAGGAAGGTAAGGATGATATTAGAGAAAATCTGATACTGTTGAAAATAATGTATACTCTTGATAGAATTGTCTCAAAAATAGACAGCCACGAGAACAACTTCGAAAACTTCGACGCGCGGTTATCTAGAATCGAGTCCAGTTATACGAACATTCCTGATTTAGTCAGAGTTGCAGTGGACGAGTACTTCTCTAAAGTTCCCCAACAATCTTTAACGTTGCCACCGCCGCCACCGCCGCCATCGCCGCCACCGCCACCACCGAACTTTTTTCCGCAGCAGTCAGTCAATAGTCCACCTGCTAAGGCCTCTGTCCATAGTACACCTGCTAAGAATTTGGGAGACACTGTTGATTTCGTTGGTGTTTCTCCTGCAAAGGACTCAGCCTTAGGACGCGGGCACAAGATAATAAGGTTTAAACAAAAAGGATATGAGGTTAAAGAGAAGGACAAAGAGGCGGCTGAGTTAGGAAAGAATGATGTGTCTCCTAAGAATAACTTAACGTCTGTAAGTAGGGAAGAAGAGGCTGCGTTAAAGAAGAAAGAGGCGGCTGATAAAAAAAGAAAAAAGTGGCTGAGACAAAGCAACGGAAGGCTGACGAAAAGAAGGCGGCTGAGTTGAAGAAGAAAGAAATGGCTGAGTTACAGAATCCGGTCGCAAAAAGGATGTGTCGCGGTTTAATAACAAAAGATGTACCTCAGCCGAACCAGATTCAAGCCAGCAGTGAGCTTGCGGATATTACTGACGAATTTCTCGCAACACGAGACGAAGTGCTTCCGGAGTCTTATGAGGATGAAGAGGATAGGATCAGATCCGAAAGAATAAAACAATATCGGGAGAAAAATGTTCAATTATCTGCAACTAGGTCTACATTGCAACTCTCTGATAATGCTCCTCAAGCACCAGTTTTTCCTCAGATTGGAGACAATGTAACGACGTGCATGAGAAATAATTTATTACTTTCACCAGCAATATATGATCCTTTAGCACCTGTTGATCCAGCAAAATGGGATAAACTTATGGAACACCTAGAGAAACATAAAGACTTTCCCACTACCCCAACAACAGCCCATGAGGATGAGTTCTACAGAATCATAATCACTGAAAGACCGTGGAAAGACAAACAATATGGATGGCTGTATGATGATGTAAGTATCCCTTACGGCTGAGTTATATATTTTATGTGACCGAGTTACGTTTTTTAAGGCTGAGTTAAAGAAGACTAAGTAGCTTAGTTTATTATTCTTTACGGCTGAGTTAAGTATACTAGTTGGCTGAGTTTAGTATACTATGTGGCTGAGTTTAGTATACTATGTGGCTGAGTTATGTGTTTTGTTACGACTGAGTTATAGATTCTATTATATTGACTTGATTTTGTGTTTTTGCGTAGCATGTTAGTGCGTTTCTACGAATCCTCATCAAAAGGTTCATGCGAGATCCCAGCCCATTCTGGTCCAAGCGCATTGCATTTATTGACGTCTGGTTTCTCACTTCTTGGGTTCGCGATTACACGCATGTAATAAGAAAATTGATGATCTTGGACCAAAATGGGCTGGGATCTCGCATGGACCTTTTGATGAGGATTCGTAGAAACGCACTAACATGCTACGCAAAAACACAAAATCAAGTCAATATAATAGAATCTATAACTCAATCGTAGCAAAACACAAGACTCAGCCACATAGTATACTCAACTCAGCCACATAGTATACTAAACTCAGCCACATAGTATACTAAACTCAGCCAACTAGAATACTTAACTCAGCCGTAAAGAATAATAAACTAAGCTACTTAGTCTTCTTTAACTCAGCCTTAAAATAAAATTTATAACTTAGCCGTAAAAATACTTACATCATCATACAGCCATCCATATTGTTTGTCTTTCCACGGTCTTTCAGTGATGATGATTCTGTAGAACTCACCCTCATGGGCCGCTGTTGGGGTAGTGGGAACGTCTTTATGTTTCTCTAAGTGTTCCATAAGTTTATCCCATTTTGCTCGATCAACCGGTGCTAAAGGATCATATATTGCTGGTGAAGGTAATAAATTATTCCTCATGCACGTCGTTACATTATATCCAATCTGAGGAAAAACTGGTTCTGGAGGAGCATTATCAGAGAGTTGCAATGCATACCCAGTTGCAGATAACTGAACATTTTTCTCCCGATATTGTTTTATTCTTTCGGATCTGATCTTATCCTCATCAGACTCCGGAAGAACTTCGTCTCGTGTTGCGAGAAATTCGTGAGTAATATCCGCAAGCTCACTGTCGGCTTGAATCTGGTTCGGCTGAGGTAAAGCTTTTGTTATTAAACCGCGACGCGTCCTTTTTGCGATCAGATTCTGTAACTCAGTCATTTCTTTCTTCTTCAACTCAGTCGCCTTCTTTTCGTCAGCCTTTCGTTGCTTTGTCTCAGCCGCTTTTTTTCTCCTTTTATCAGCCGCCTCCTTCTTCTTTAACGCAGCCTCTTCTTCCCTACTTACAACCGTTAAGTTATTCTTAGGAGACACATCCTTCTTTCCTAACTCAGCCGCCTCTTTGTCCTTCTCTTTAACCTCATATCCTTTTTGTTTAAACCTTATTATCTTGTGCCCACGTCCTAAGGCTGGGTCCTTTGCAGGAGAAACACCAACGAAATCAACAGTGTCTCCCAAATTCTTAGCAGGTGTACTATGGACAAAGACCTTAGCAGGTGGACTATTGATTGATTGTTGCGAAAAAAAGTTCGGCGGTGGCGGTGGCAACGTTAAAGATCGCTGGGGAACTTTAGAGAAGTACTCGTCCACTGCAACTCTGACTAAATCATGAATGTTCGTATAACTGGACTCGATTCTGGATAACCACGCGTCGAAGTTTTCGAAGTTGTTCTCGTGGCTGTCTATTTTTGAGACAATTTATCCAGAGTATACATTATTTTCAACAGTATCGAATTTTCTCTAATATCATCCTTACCTTCCTTCTCGTAAGCACCATTTCCTTCCACAGCAGCTTCATCCTCTTGGGAGCTGCTCACTTTCTTCTGCTTCTTAATGGGTGGCTCAACCTTTGACGAAACACCAAAAACCTTTGCGTTTCATCTGTGTTTCCCAAAAACCTCTAACAAACCGACCTGTATATATGTCTGTTATCAAGTTGCGGGTCAGCTGCTTCATCCGGCCACTGAGGAAACATCTCTTCTACGGAGTCCGTCATAACCATTTTTCTCAGCGCACCTACAAAATCAGCCACCGAATACATAATAACTTAGCTGTCAAAGTACTAATAACTCAACCACAAAGTACCAAAAACCCAACCACCATACCACCATATAAACACTATCTCAGCCATCAAATAACTAATACCAAGAAACCCAACCACTATGTACATACTAATAACTCAGACACTTTATACATGCTAACTCAGCCATCAAATAACTAATACCAAAAATCTCAGCCACTTAAGTACATAAGATAATAAATCAGTTGACACCTTACCTCGCCATGTTTTCTAATCTCCTCGGTAATGACAGTATCAAAACTTGAACGTGTACGCTTTCCACCCCAAAAAAAAAGTGGAACTTCTTGCTCATTGACCACTCTCCCAAAACGCTCTCCAAGACAAATGACAGATTCATACGCCCCAACCAACAACACGTCCTTCAGACCGCTTATGGTGTATGTCCTTCCTTGTGGATTCAACATCTTAATAGAGTCAACAAGAACTTCATATGCAGTCCGCCCCCATGGATACGTCATCATGGCTTCATCGTCGAATACTCTTTTTGCACTTTCAAACGGTATCCTAGAATTATGATGCAAAGCATAAAGTCCCATGGCTTGAAGAAGTAACAGCCCTAACCATTTACGTTTTTCAAAACTCCAGGCCGGACATACCTCTAATTCTGCCCTCAGTTCATCTAACTTGGGTCCCACCCCAAGCGGCAGATTCAACTCCTCCCAAAACGCTTTGTATTGGTCATGTTCAAAACTTTCTGTTGGCACTGGATCTGTGTTTAACCCAGTGATCTCACTAAATTCGAGTAAGCTAAACCTGATAGGTTCATCACCAACTAGACTCCAAATCTCCTTCATGTATACTCGAAGCTGTCGACATAGTAGATAGTGGACAGTCCTACCAGACCACACGCTTTTGCGTTCAGCTAGCTTCACAATAATTCCAAGAGGACCCTGCCTCATGTGATCCCACACATCCCGTCCTATTGCTTCTCTGACGTTAGAGGAATCTCCCATCTGCCAATTGTGATTAATCTCTTTATTTTCTAGATTAGAAGCCCCTTCAGCGTAAAGTCGTGGAGGATAATCCCGTGCTTGATCTTCAGAAATAGCCATCTGATCCTAAAACACATATATAGATAAATCAGCCGCAATAGAAACAAAACTCAGCCACAACATAATAAATAACCCAGCCACCATATAAGGCAGTCGTAATAGAAACAAAACTCAGGCGAAACATAATCAATACCTCAGTCAAAACATAATCAATAACTCAGCCAAATCATAAATAATAAATAACTCAGCCACAACATAATATATAACTCAGCCACAATAATCAATAACTCAGCCAAAACATAATCAATAACTCAGTCGGATCATAATCAATAACTCATCCACTTCATAAATCAAACTCAACTCAGCCACACTATACAATAACTCAGTAACAACATAATCTATAACTCAGACACGTCGTAAATCAAACTCAGACACAACATACCAGAGAAGATGAGAAGATGATGTCGTAGATACGATTACGTCGAAACTTTTGCGGAGAAGAGGATGTCGACGAAGATGATATCGGAGACGGTTAGGGTTTAACGAGGTCGACGAAGATGATTTACGATATCGGAAACACTGTTTGAAACGAGAGTATTAGTTGTGACGAAGATAATTTCGTGATTTCGTAATCGGTTAGGGTTTAACGAAAGTTTTGACAGAGAACTTGTGACATTAAGACTTTTTTTTGTTCACCGGAGATATGGGACTGTTGATTTTCCAGTGTAATTGTTGATGACACAAATTAGTTAGTGACGTGGATTGTCAAAATTATGATGTGGATTTAATAATTAAAATTCGTATCAATAGTAACAAAATTAAACAAGGGTGTTTATTGTAATTTACTAGGAGTCTAAAAACATTATAGTAATTTTTAGAAAATGTATATTATTCTAGTCATATACAAGCTTTTGTGTATCATTCTAGTAATTTTTTCTTTTTTTATTAGAAAAATTTTGTAAACCCTTTTTTGTTTATTTTGTTTGTCCATCAACACCTAAATCATCTGCACTGTTGGTTTTCTAGATTCCTGCACGGACCAGCTCAGCTCCTCCGGATATGGATGAGCAGAAACGTGCACAGGTCACCACACTTAGTATTTTGCATCTGCTGTTACTTACTGGTGGTTTGTTGCCCACATGAATTATTCTTGCTTATGTATTTGATGATGAATATAGTCTATGTTTCCAGCTTATTTTCTGACTCAAAAGGTTTGTTGATTCTTCATGTTTATATGATGATGAATAGTCTGATGCCCTGTTTTTTAATTTCAGTTAAATTGATGACTTTTATTCCACTTTTTTCTTGAACTTTGTCTTTTGTTTATTACAAAATTACACATTGTTTGCAGATGCAGCAAGCTGCTTTAAGAACGGCCCCAAATTTGCCAACTTCGGTACCTAAAAAGGATATACCAAGTAAGGCTGCAAATAATCAACTGATGAGGAAAGAGGGGCACAATTCATCAAGTGAAAAAGCAGATGTCCAATTCCAACATACACCCCCTCCAAGACAAACGCAGAAGTCTCCAGTTACAAATATCCGCATGCCTTCGTTGCAGACACCTTTTCAACATGCTCAGGTTCCTCACCCTATGCATTTCGGTGGCATGCACATGCAGCCTACTCCAGGTCCATTTCAGATGCCAATGCCTATGGCATTATCTATGGGAAATCCACCTCAGATCCAGCAGCAGGTGTTTTTTCAAGGTCTTCCTTCACATCAAATGCATCATCAGGGTATGATGAATCAGGCACAGGGACATGGTTTTCCAACTCCGATGGGTGCTCAGATTCATCCTCAGTTGGGCCACGTGGGTGTGGGTTTGAGCCCGCAGTATCCCCAGCAGCAAGGAGGGAAATTTGGTGGTGCACGTAAGACCACACCCGTCAAGATTACTCATCCCGAGACACATGAAGAGCTGAGGCTTGGTCGACGCAGTGACCGGAATCCAGATGAGGAACAAGTGGCGTCAAAACCGCATTCTAACAGATCACAGCCAGTTTCATCATTTTCTCCCCGACCAATGAATGTGGTACAAACCTCATATAACTCCAATCCCATGATATATCCTCCGGTTTCTATACCCTTGAACAATGGTCCAGTGTCATCTGCCCAGGCACCAAGATATCATTTCCCAGTTATTGATGACTCTCAAAGGGTACAATTTATCAACCAACCTGCTCATACGGCTACACTAACTTATCAGACCTGTAGCTCCAGCACATGTTTCGTCTGATTCTTCTTCATCTTTGAAAGCACACGATGTCCAAAATGTGACATCATCTGCTCTACATGCAACTGGGAAGGTAACAGTTAAGCAGGCTGCTACATCTGAAAAACTTGAATCACCTAAAGCCAGGCCACAAGGAGATGCTAACATTGGTCTGTCACAAAAGGACGTGGAGGCAGGGTTCATTGAGCCCTTTATAGCAGCCTAAATCTGGCTCTGTGTCTGGGGTATCAAATTCGTCTGCTCCGCCATCAAAGTCACTTCTGGAGGCTGCTCCAGTTGCAACTGAAATCGGAAGAGGGTAAACTGTGAATGAATCGAGCTCAGTTGAAGATCAGAAACGGACGTGTAAGATGGAACCCTCTCATAATGTGACTGAGGTATGTACTGTGTTTTGTTTTTAGGCATTTTTTTTTTAAAAAAAAAAATTCTGGTAACATTTGTTTTTGGCGCTGCGTCACCTAGGATCATGCACAGACTACGCCGGACCCTCTGGTTTCTGATCTTGGTTCTCCTTCCAGCTCTTCTACTCCACAAACAGAAGCATTTCTGCTAAGGAAAATCCATCACTTCCAGCTACCAATGGAAGTTTCTCCTACGTCTGATGATACAAACATTGACAAAACTACGGAAGGGTCAAGCCATGTCTCATCAAAGATTTCTGGTTCTTCACCGCAAGAGAAAGACCTAAAATGTGATGAGCAAACACGAAAATGCTCCCGACTTAGAAAGATGGCAACGTGGTTCTAATTTCCAACAAAAAGGACTTTTTTCCTCTCCGCATACTCCTATGCAGGTGATGCACAAAGCCGAGAGAAAATACCAAGTAGGTACGGTTACAGATGAAGAACAAGCAAAACAAAGGCATCTTGAACAAGTTGACCCCGCAAAACTTTGAGAAACTGTTTGAGCAAGTTAAAAGTGTCAACATTGACAACGCTGTTACGCTTGCTGGTGTCATCTCACAGATATTTGACAAAGCCTTGATGGAGCCTACCTTTTGTGAGATGTATGCAGATTTCTGTTTTCATCTGTCTGGGGCTTTACCTGATTTCAATGAGGATGGTGAAAAGATTACCTTCAAAAGATTGCTTCTCAATAAATGTCAGGAAGAATTTGAAAAGGGTGAGAAAGAAGAAGAGGAAGCCAGTAGAGTTGCTAAAGAAGGACAACTAGAACAGACTGAGCAGGAAAGGGAAGAGAAGAGACTCAAGGTTCGGAGAATGCTCGGTAATATTAGACTTATTGGTGAGTTATACAAGAAAAGGATGTTGACTGAGAAAATCATGCACGCATGCATCCAAAAGTTGCTCGGGTATGATCAGGAGGATCCACATGAAGAGAACGTAGAAGCTCTGTGTAAACTAATGAGTACGATAGGAGTTATGATCGATCATCACAAAGCTAAGGTCCCTATGGATGCATATTTTGATAGAATGAAAATGCTATCATGCAAACAAGAGTTGTCTTCTAGAGTCAGGTTCATGTTAATTAATGGCAGGAGAGAATGAAAGTTGAAGGGCCAAAGAAAATTGAGGAGATGCACAGAGATGCTGCACAAGAACGCAACACTCAAGCTAACAGGCTTTCACGTAGACCCTCGATGAATTCATCAGCAAGAAGAAGCCATATGGAGTATGGTCCTAGGGGAGGAGGAGGTATGCTCTCACCTCCAAGTGCCCAAACGGGTGGTTTTCATGGACCACCTCAAGGTCGTGGCTTTGGTAATCAGGACATTAGATTTGATGAAAGGTCACCTTATGAGCCTAGGATGGTTCCAATGTCTCAAAGGTCGGCTGGTGAAGAGCCTATTACCTTGGGGCCCCAAGGTGGTCTTGGTCAGGGAACTCTGGTGGTTCGAATGGTTTGGGTTCACAAAGACCTGCAAGTCCTGCTACTCACGACCGGTCAAGTCCCCAAGGGCGTGGATCAACTTATGTTCACAGGGAATTTGCAAGTGCGTCTCGTGCTTCTGATCCGTCATCAGAAGTTTCATCTGCTAGGCAAGGACTAGAAGGGTCATCTTCTGCAGTAAACAGCCCTAGAGAAAATGCTTTGTCCGAGGAACGTTTACACGATATGTCCTTGTCTGCCATTAAGGAATATTACAAGTACGATATCTCTCCTTTTTGTCTTTATCTCATACTCATTGAAGTCTGGCCCTTTTTTACTGATTATAGTGTTATGTTGTTAGTTTATAATCTTTTTGCCTACTGTGGTCACCATTGAATAGAATGCACATTAGTGAGTTTTTGATTACTATGTTTCTTGTGCAGTGCCCGAGATGAGAAAGAGATTGGTTTATGCATGAAAGACATAAATTCGCCAGCTTTCCACCCAACAATGATTTCTCTCTGGGTCACTGATCTCTTAGCAAAGCTCCTTGTGAAACCGAAGTGCAACTAGTGAAAGGGTAAGCAAAAGCGTCACACTTTGATGATCAAAATGTGTTCATTTCCTTGAAATCTTTTGGCGCTTTCTGACAGGTTCGAATCTGTTTTGACAACCCTGGAGGATGCTGTAAAGATGCTCCAAAAGCGCCAGAGTTTCTTGGGAGAATATTTGGTAAAAGTGTGATGGAGAAAGTAGTGACATTGACAGAGATTGGTCGGTTAATACGTTAAGATGGGTTCCTTTCTTTAATCGGTTTAAATGGGAGTTTATCTATTTCATTATATAGCAAAAAACCTTCCAAATTTTGCATTTGTTTTATATAATATAGTTAACCTTTTCATCCATTAGCAAACAACATAACACAGGCTCTGTGGAGGTAGAAATAGTACAAAGATGAACATTGGGGCATCTTAATGTGCTACTAAGGTTTTTTTCTATTACATAGTTACAACATAACATTGGCTTCACATTACAAATTATTTCCCTGGTGAGTTTATTTGAATCAGATAGTGCCATAAGAACAACTCACACCAAAACATCACTTGATCGTGATGTAGCGGTTTGTACCGTGCTTCGCCCAATGGTCCTTGAGATCGACAGGGTTTGAGAGATCATGGTGCCCTTCTGCAGCAAGCCGGCTTAGAAGCTTGTTGAATGCGCTTCCACTCATTTTCCTTCCACCAACTCGAGCATGTCTTTTGTTGGGCAGTGCTGGTAATGGATACATTGACAGTGTGGTTGTGCAACACGATGATTGCCAACCTCCGTTTCCCCATTTGTAGCATTGTCTGAGATCTCCTGTACATGAACATACAGGTGGTGGCATTGTTGTCTCGTCGTAAACAACCAGGTTAAGCCCCACCATTTCTTGGTTTTTCCGGTCTGATTTGGACCCTATTAAGACATGCTTGCTTGTCTCTTCTTCACCGTAGTCAAGGGTCGTCTTTACAAACATTATCTTGGTCAAGTCGTCCTCGTTCTCTTTCTTGACCTTCCTCTGAGTTTTTGGCCCTCTCTTATTAGCAGTGGATTTTGTTGTCGCCTTAGGGTCTTTCACTCTTTTACCGCTTTTTGGTTTAGCAGATTCCAAGGCGGTTCCTGTACGTGGTGATGTCGGGAGACCATTATCTGGCTCCATGTCTCTGGTCTCATCATATGCATTTTCAGTTAACTGAAGCATGTGATGTTGATGATGCGTTTGTGGATGGTGTATGTGTTTTACACCACGTGGCATTTGACATCCCGGTGGACATGCTGCCATATTGGCAACTGCAGAAGCAGCAGGAGTAGCCATGGAGTTCTCACGGTATTGTAGAGCTGAAAGAGCACTGTCTCTCTCCATTATGGCGTTGTTGCGCTCGGCGATGGCTGTGTCTCGCTGGAGGAATGCCATGTCCCTTTCAGCTACTGCTGATTTTCTCTCTGCTATCGCTAGATTTCTCTCCTGAATGGCTGCATCACGCTCTGCTATTATTGACATGACTTGTTTCATAGATGGTTGGTGCTGCATCATCCACTGTTTCATAAACAAGTATACACATTCATTAGAAGCTGAAAGCTGAGGTATTAAGCAGCTTGAAAAACAGTGTAAAGCTAATATAAGATGTATACATTCCCACTAAATGATCATTGATGGTTGATGCTGTATCATCCACTGTAATACATTCCCATTAAAAAAACACTATCTGAAAGCTGAAGTATTAAGCAGCTTGATGAAAGGTGTTAAGGTGAGTATAAGATGTATACATCCCCACAAAAGGATGTAGCACAGTCAAGATACCTGGCCCTGGGGAGTTTTATGCCGACCATTGTCACGATGCCCACCATCATCCATTTGAGATATTGTTATATGTTTGCAATATAGATTCAACAACAAATTGAGCAAGCTAATGGAAAATCAAAATAAAAGATTGATCCATCTTCTTTTTCTATCCTGCACATAGCAAATCATTAAACAAAGAGTCAAAAGGACCAATTAATGCTGCCACAAAAAAAAAAAAAAAGCATTGCTAGTATTAGTGATATACACTAACAGTGAAGCAAGAGAGAGTGTTTTTGTAATGAAATTCTAAAATATGATTCCAGTAGAAATATCTATCAGCTCATCAATCCAAGCCAACACAAATAAACTCCTAGAATCAGTTACAGCTTATCCTAACAAAAACCAACAACATCATCAGCTTCAAAATCATTTTTAGCTATTGAAGCTATCACAGAAAAGGAAACCTTATAATCCTTTAAAGACAGCTTTTTTTTAGTGACTTTCTAACACAATCTCCAGGATTTATCTCTCTCTCTCTCTCTGACAGAACAAACATGTAATAAAATAAACAGATGTGAAGTTGGGAATCTGAGCCATTAACTTGAGAATTTTACCAGAGAAATCATCAAAAACAATACGCCAAAAAAAAAAACAAATCAAAGGATCATTAATCTACATACCCAAGGAAGAGAGTCACAAGAAGAAGAACTAAAGATCGAAAGGAGGCATGGCAAGTGAAGATACAAAGTAGAAAAAGAAAGAGAGATTGGGATTTGGAAAAAGAGTTGGGTGAGTTTAGGTGTTAGTGCTCAAAGATACACGTTTCGCTCAGGAATGAACAGAGAGAGAGAGAGAGAGAGAGATAGTGCTTTGATTCTTCCGTCTTCCTTTCTCTCTCTTTTACTTTTCACTTTCACATGACAGTAATTTATTATTTACTGTTAAAGAAGATCATATGAGAAGTCAAGTTTTGCTCCAAGAAGTCAAGATAATCCGTATTAGTAGTCAAGTGCGAACCAGTTATACCTGAAACGAACCTCTTGTTTAGTGGTAACAGACTAACATTCATTTTATTTCCATTAACAAATCATTATGTCCACGCAAAATTTAATAAAAGATATAATGATCAAAATAGACCCAAATTTTTTTGATTAACTGAAAATTTATAATCACATTTTACATATTAATTAAGTTAAAGTTAAATACTAGCTTTAGCTTCCCCATGAATTCATAGTCCAAATTATAAACTGAAAAATACCATAGGATAGTCTTTTTTAGTTTTTATCACAAAAATAGTGTTTAAAGAAAAAAATAATTAAAATAAATTTTATTAAAAGGTGTAAATATACATTTATATCTCTTAAGTTAACTAATTTAGACTTAAAATTTAAAGTTATGGGATAGTTTTAGATGTGAGGTTTAAAATTAAAATAAATAAAATATTAAAACTTTTAAAATAAAAAACTATATTTCGGTCATTTTTTTAATACTATTTTGTGACAAAAAATTAAAATACTATTTGAGAAATATGCCTTTCTATATATAAATCATGAGAAAATTGGTATACTTCTATTCGACAAATATATAAATCATGAGAAAATTGGTATACTTCTATTCGACAAATATATAAATCATGTATTAATTTCATGTGTATGAAATTATACAATTTTCAGGGGAAAGAGATGGTTTACTGAAATAAAACTTACCACATAGATAAGTAATATTAATAACAAGGGTTTTATGAGTTGGATAAATGTGAGCATGGGCGAAAAAACCCCGAACCAAACAAAAAATGAACCGATCCAACTGGACCCACGGATTCAAACCAAAGTATATGTCCCAATCACTTATTTTAAATATTTTATCAGTTCAAATGGTTGGTTTGATTCAGTTTTAAACCGAACCAAACAGAAAATAGAGTATTTATTTAATATTATTCGGAGATGAATTTGTGGATTTTAAAAGTAGATAAATTTTTAAAATTATGTAGATTGTGAATATATATATACCTTAACTTATAAATTTGATTATAATTTTTTTCTAAATTGATACATATTTCATGAATTTGTATTACTATTTTCTATCATTCTTTTTATAAAGTAAATATATGATTTATATTTTTCTAAATAATTTAGCATGATTTTTTTTGAAAAATAGTTTTATTTGTTAAAAAGAAAATAATAATAATACATATAAAACTATGTTAATATGATAAGATGATTATATTAACAACTTCAACCATGTTATGTTTGTTTAGTAATTCATATGTTATTTTAGTTTTCATTTAATGATAAAACAATACAAATATAATTATACATTCAAAAAGTAAATATATGAAATGTAATGAATTATAGTTTTGGGCATATAATTTGGATTAAAGATGCAATAAAATCATTTTGTTTTCTAGTTATTTTAACATATGGATTTTGAAAATTTCATGGATACATATGATATTTTAAAAGTTGTGTCTTATGAGTAAAAATGAATAGAATTCAATTTCTAATAAAATTAGATTTAGCCAGAATAAAAGAATCAATAATAACTAAATTTTTTGAATAACAAGAGATTTTAATGAATTTTGAATTTTTTTTAAATCATTAACAATGGATTCTATTAAAAAGTTTGAAATCCATGAATTAATAACAATAGAATCTCAAAAGTTTCAAATTTCATGAGAATTTACTTGCCAATAACTCTCCATTAGATTAACTAAATATACTAGTAAGTAATATGTTAAGATTTAAGATATTTAACTATATAACCTAAATAATTAAATATTATTTTATATATTTTTATAAATGAATAGAAGAAACACAACTAACAATAAAAAAAATATGAATTTCATACACTATCATCAAAACTGGAAACTACCTATGATATATATATTAGGTTCAAATAAAAAAAATATAAAATCATTAGATTACATCTTCTACATTTATATTGTGATTTTTGTTTAACTTTACATTTAAATATCAATAATAATAATTTAGTATAAAAAATTATTTGTTTTATAAATTATTTTTTGAAATCAAACTAGAAGAATACTAAAAATGAACTCAGCTAAACTGAACATACACAAAGAAAATTGAAGTAAACCGAACTGAACACAAATGAAAGTGAACTAAAACCAAACCAAACTAACTTTGGTTTAAGATTTCTTAGGCCCAAACAAACCAAACCGAAATGACCACCCCACTGAAAGCCCATAATAAGGCTTTTATGTAAATGTGAAAGCCCATAGTTTATCGGTTTATTTTCTTGTGAGGCCCATATAAAGCAATGCCCTAAGATATTCCGTATATATAGCAGACGGTTCCTCTTCGTTTTTCTCTCTCACATTTTCGGCGGCAGTGCTCTTCTTCGGCGTGTTTGGAAATGGTGAAGATCTCTTCTCTATATGCGTTACCGTTCTTCGTCTTTTAACTTGTCTTGGTATTCTAATGGAGATCTAACTTGCGATTATTTTCTTACACCCACTCTTTATGTTTTGTTACACAGGCGAAGAGGACGAAGAAGGTTGGGATCGTCGGCAAGTACGGTAAGCCTTCTCTCTGCCTTTGAGTTTAATCTTATATTAGCTCCTAATTGTATTGTTTTAGGCCGTAGATGTAAAATGTGATTCAATGCTTATTGGAGTGTTGATCGTTAGACACTCTATGGTTGAAATATATATTTATAGTTTGTCTGGTTACTGTATTAATAAATGATTGTATGTAATGAATAAACAGGAACTAGGTATGGAGCAAGTATCAGGAAGCAGATCAAGAAGATGGAGGTGAGCCAACACAGCAAGTACTTCTGTGAGTTCTGCGGCAAGTACGGAGTGAAGCGAAAGGCTGTTGGTATCTGGGGATGCAAGGACTGTGGCAAGGTCAAGGCTGGTGGTGCTTACACCATGAACACTGCTAGTGCTGTCACCGTTAGAAGCACTATCAGGAGGTTGAGGGAACAGATCGAGGGTTGATATTGAATCTACTTTCCATCTTTTTGATTATTTGCTTTCTCTGTTTTTGGAATACTCTTTATGATTTTCTTGTTGGTTCAAGACGTTATTACATTTAGTTCCTTGTTCGATTCTAGAATTTGTCATGTCGAGTCTTAGGACACGTGAATTTGTTCAACAAACAAAAAAACATGTCTATGCTTTAAACTAGTCCTTAACCGAATTGATGAAACAAGGCTTTCATAGATTCTAGATTGTGATACAAATTTTTAAGCTTCACTTCTATGTATTACATGGAAGATGATCATCTAGAAACGTTTTCATCAAATAAGATCACCAATTGATACAAGTTTCAGAAGCTACTACTACTACTCTACTTCAGCTATTTATGTTAACCATTGAATTGAACAATTTATGATTTTTAAATATGCTTAAGAATGAACATAAAATACACAAAAACAACAAACAGTGAAAGCAAAAATCTAAACTAACTTGGGAAAAACATTCCAAGAGTCCAAATTGTCTGTCTTCTTCTCTCAACGAGCCATGCTGTTGAGATAAGTTTTCTTGGGACTTCATCAATATTTCAATGTCCAACTTTTATCTTAGCTTGCACCCTTCACCCAGTGATTGATTCTCTGCCTCCACTCGAATTGCAACTATGGTTTTAATTGTTCACATCTGTTTGCACAAACCGAGCCACCAGAGAATGCAGAGCACTAGTAGTATCATGGTTTGTGTACCTTAAACCCAAAGATTCTTGGGACATACTTCTGAGTAGGTTTCTGCGGCTTTAAGTTCCCGTAAGTCATCAAAAACAAGTGAGGGAAGGTCGTTCCAAAGTATGCCCCATCAATATCTGCACAAAAATCATTTAAGGGGGAAACACTAAGACATAATAACACTAACATGTCTCTCTGCAAGAGTTATGCAAGTTCAGATCAATCCAAAGCAAAAAAAAAAGGAGAGCTGAGCAGAGAAAAAGGATACTGCCTTGGAACTTAGACCGCGGGTAAGATATATCTTCGCATTTGGGGCAGTATATCTTCACGGTACTCGATCTCGGAATATCAGACTGTCCAACAGGTAGACAAGATTGTCCACAACAGAACACTCTAGGACATCTCCCAAAATCACAGTTCTTGTACTTCTCAGTCTACATAGAGAACTCATTAAGCAAAACGATGAGCGCGAAAACAAACACTAAAGAAGAGTACAACAACACTGACCATAGCAGCCATTCCTTTTGTAGTCAAAATGTAACGAACATGAATAAGACCATAAAGCATCTCAGCAGCTGATTCCACAAGTTCATTCTGTTCTTCAGTAAACATCTCACCTTAACAAGATAAGGTAACATTTTCAGACCACAAAAAAAGATTCAAACAAGAACATAACATCCACTTACTGTTAGAAGATTCGACATCAAGAATGAGATCAAGTGCATATTCATAGTAAGGAACTTGAGCACTTAACCCACAAAGATTAAAATCGTCTTGTATATAATCTTCATCCACTTCACAGAAGAAATCATTCCCTCTCAAATTACAAAACCACGAGATCCACGAAGTGTCGTCATCATCATCACCTTCTGATCCACTCACATCTGAACCTTCTTCTTCACTGTCCGTTTCAGACACCACTGCAAAGAAAAAGGATTTCATTCAGACAATGCAAATTAAACAACACAAAGATGTGAAAAGAACAGAAGGAACCATCGGGAAGCTGAGGTTTAGCGAAAGCTCTAGAGGTGGAAGGTGATGATTTCTCTAGCTTCTTGTTGAGTGCGTCGTTGATTCGTTTCCGATCGATTGCTCCTCCGCCGAGAATCTCCGATCTCGATGACCCACCACCAGTTCCTCCACTACGTTCCTTGTACATAATTAGAAGAAAACGACAGATATTTCGAGGTTGGATTCTCAAAAAAGTATAGAGACTTTGTGAAGGTTGAGTAGAAAGACGGAGAAAACTAGGGTTTTCCTCTTTTAAATTTAATTTTAAAGTTTAAATTTAAATAATTCACAGAGTGGAGGACAGGACATAGCAGATGTAAAGATGGTTTCCTCTTCTCCACTATTTTTTTTTCTTTGTTTTTGAGTACGCCTCGCTAGGTTGAGATTTCGGTTATTCGGATCGGTTTCGGATAGGATCCGTTCGGTTCCGAGTAAATCGGTTATTTAGAAATTGTATCCAATGAGTACTTGGTCGACTTACGGTTCAGTTTTGGATCGGTTCAGTTTTACAACTTTAGACCCGAAATGTATATATTTTTCTATTTTTTATTTTATTTTTATATTTTAACAAAAAAAAAATATAAATTGTATATATATTATTAATATGTATTGCATTACAACAACATTATAGTGGTCTAGTGGTATTACGCATGATATTTTGCCATTTCAACTTGGGTTCAACACTTAGAAGATATAATTATATCTATTTTTACATAGAATTTGGTTTAAAACGGATACCCGTTTGGTTTCGGGTAAAATCAAAACCCGACCCGATACTCGTGGATATTTATAAAAATATCCATCGGGTCGGATCCGATTCGAGTATTCGGATCCGATTAAAAGTCCAAGCCCTAGGCCTATCCGTTTGGGTTTGGATCGGGTATTTCAGATTTTCGGGTTTTGGATTTACACTGACAAGTCTCGTTCTAATATTTTATTAGTACGGGTCGGGTTTGGATAATAACATTTCGGGTTTGGTTCAAAATTGTATTGCATCGTAAAACCCACTAGAATTTGATCCGCGCAACCGCGCGAGTTATGTTTTCGTTTTTATATACATAGATATTTTTTTACATCATTAGTAACATTAGTCATATATCTAAATGTTTATATAACTATTACAAACACAATAATTTTATAGTATACATGTTAAAATATACATGAAAATCGTATTTTAAAATTATTTTATATTAAATTATATTACTTTATATGCTAATATCAAAGGTTTCAATCCATTTTTTATTATATATTTATTTTATTGGATTTGCATATGATTATTAAATAAAATAATATATACGTAAAATTCATATTTTAAATTATTTTATATTTAATTTATACTAAATTTTGATTATGATTGAAAAGTTAGATTACCGTTTAACAAATTTTTATGTTTATTTAGATAATATATTATTGTATATATGCCAAAATATTACTCATCTATCATATAGGTGCAATTTAATTTTCATATATTTAAAATTAAAAAATAAAATAAAAATTTCTTTAAAATAGAATTGTTATATTATAAATTTTTAAAATAATTTTTGCTAAAAAATAAAAATTATAAAAATTTAATAATAGTATAAGCCACATAAACATTATTATAAGGTTAGATAATATATAAAACAAAATTATATTAAATTATTGATAATTTTATTATATAAACTATAACTTGAGTATAAAACAAAAACTCACATGACTAATAATATTATAATAAATTCAAACATTATTATAAAATTAGACAATATATAACACCAAATTATAATACGTTATTGATAAAATTTATTATATAAACCATAACTTTGTAGTATAACTATAAATGTTTATATAATACTTTTATAGTTTACATTTTATATTTTATTTTATTTGATTTGAATTTGATTACTAAATAAATTAAAATATATATGGAAATTGATATTTTAAAATTATTTTATATTTAATATCTACTAAATTTTGATATGGATTTCAAAGTTAGATTACCGTTTAGCAAATGTTTATGTTTATTTAAATGATATATTATTGTATATATATAAGTATAGAATTTTTATTTTTTATTTTATAAAAGTACATGATTTTTATTTTTTCATTTTATAAAATATAATTGAATGTATATTAATCTGAATTATATATAATTCAAAATTAATTAAATAGTTACCTATTTTTTAATGTTGAGATCTTGCTAAAATCTTTTTCAAAAGATTTGTTATAATTTTTAATATATATTTACATTTAAAATAAAAAGATATCAAAAGATATTATGATTAAAATAGTTACAAATATTTTATCCTTAGTTTTAATGAAATACATTTTATTAAAGTTTGCTAATAATGGTCCAAATAAAAAAATCACACATGAAATGAGTCATGACTTCTATTTTAATAGAATAGATAAAGTAATCATATATTGTTCGGATTCGGGTTATATCGGTTCGATTCGGATATATCCGAAGTAAAAACTAAAATTTTAAACAAAACATAAAGAAAAAAAATACTTAAATTGAACATAAATTGATCCTACACACAAAATATTGATTAATAAAATAAAATGTTAAATCAGTCATGAGAACAAACCTCATTTGTAAACATTATGCATTACTTTATAATATAGAGTAGACGTGTTATTTTAACGAGCAAATTATAAAATAATTATTTAAGGTATTTATTTATATTTTAATATTCATTGTATACATTATATCAACATAAATATTAAACTGAATATTTGAAATACTTATATATATTTAAAATATATATTGACTATTAATTTCAGATATTTTGAGTTATCCGTTTAGGTTTGGTTAATAGCATTTCGGGTTCCGATATTTGTTGTACCATCCTATAAAACATGTTCCGGTATTTACATTTCGAATCGGATAACGGATCAAGTTTTTCGGTTCAAATTCGGTTTGATTCGGATTTCGGGTTCTGGATTTTATGCTCAGCCCTATTTTTCAGTATTGGGCTTCTCTAATTGAGCCTAGCATCATAAAAATGGGCTGCACTAATCTAATCGTTTAAAAATAAAATCTTAAGTGTTTCCATTGTGTATATACACGATATCTTGACCCCGAACATGATTTTGGGATCTAGGAAAAGTTTTTTGCAAAGCGGAGTTTTGTCTGGAGAAAGTAGTAGATTCCACCGACTTTTGACAATTTCCGAGTTTTATAGTTTCGAAAGTTTTAATACTATTTTTTTTTAATTTAAGAAGTCTTTATGCATTAAACGTAAAAAGATGTAATAATTGAATGTCTAATCACACGAACAAAAGGAAAAGTATATTTTACACGCGGGGTCGGCTGTAGCATAGCTATACGGGTCAATGGTATTGGCCCACGCCTCATGAAAATGTCGTCCCATGATACCAATATAGCACTTATTATGTGATTTATTAAAGTTTTGTAAGACAACATTATTACTTCTTAGATGGGAATCACAAAATGAATTAAAAAATTGACGTAAGAAAAAAATTGTTCAGATCCGATAATATGGGAGTGTTTAAAAGAATTTTGATTAGATTTGATTACATATTTCTTGTCTTATTTAATCAATCGAATATTTTCTGACAATGCAGATCTGATCATTTGAATTTGTATGCAAAAGAACCAAGATTTTGCTAATCATATCATTTAGTAAGATACACATTTCTGAAGTTTGATTACGTAACTGAAAAAAATCAACAACAAAACAGAGAATACTTTTTATTTTATCTTTGGTATTGATTTAGTTGTTCCATTAATGAAATGTTCACTCCGTTTCATTTATTTACTTTTTTCACGAACACACATTAAATTACAAAATAATTTATTATATTCCTCAAGAACCTCAGCAACATATGTGGATCGATGTTCATGTGTTGTGGAAACATGATTCGGCTTTTGTTTTAGACTGCCCACTGTGAGACCTTGAACACTTACTTTTTTTAATCCGAGTCAAGGTTATGCAAAGCAATACCCAACATGCTAATTTAATAAGAGATAAATAACAAAATTGAACTAAGAAAATTTTTTGTCCCAAAAATAGCATTCAAAAGGAAAATGACTAAAATAGACTTTATTAAAGGATGTAAATATATATATTTATATATTTGGGTTAACTAATCTAAACTTAGGGTTTAGAGTTATGGGGTGGGGGTTTTGGAGTTGAGGTTTAAAAATTAAAAAATATTTAAATATTCAAAATAAAAAAAGTCTATTTTGATCATTTTTCTTTCAAAATCTATTTTTGTGACAAAAACTTCAAAATGGCTATTTGAGAGATTTGCTCATTTAATAATTATATTTGAGATAAAGACCAAAATAGACCTTAAAAAGTTTTTATCCCAAAAATAGCATTCAAAAAGAAAAATGACAAAAATAGATTTTATTAAAGGATGTAAATATATATTTATACCCTTGGGTTAACTAGTCTAAACTTAGGGTTTAGAGTTATGGGTGGGGGTTTTGGAGTTGAAGTTTAAAAATTAAAAAAATTTAAAAATATTAAAATTTTTCAAAATAAAAAGGTCTATTTTGATCATTTTTTCTATCAAAGTCTATTTTTGTGATAAAAACTTCAAAAATGGGCTATTTGAGATATTTGCCCAATAATAAATATACTTCCTCTGTTTTATATTAAATGACATTTTAGCTTTTTGCACATAGATTGAAAAATAATTAATTTTACATATTTCTTATATAAAAATATAATTATATATACACCTAACCATATTTCAACCAATAGAAAAATAAAATTCAGAACAAAATTAATATTTTTATTGAAAGTCGAAAACAACATTTATTTTGTAACAAAAAAAATCTCTAGAATAACACTTATAATCACGGAAGAAGTATTATTTTCCGTATTTCTTTTTATATTTTAACCAATATTAACTCAATACAATCAATTAATTTTCTTAAAATTTATAATATTTTCATAGAAAACACAAAAATCTATTTTTGTGAAACAATTATTTATATTTTCATAACTATTTTCTTTTAACTATCCATTTGTTAGAATGTAAAAGAAAAAAAAAAGCCTAAAGTAATTTCTTTCTGTAATTTTACTAACACTTGGTTAGTTGGTTTCTGACTATGATACAGCAAAATGTTATAGCTGTCCAGAAAAACTTAAATCGAAAACAAATGCTTAAAAATAGAAATTAAAAAAAAAAAGAGATTCAGATTAATAAAAAAATAAAAGTTGTAGACGATTGTCGTTGACGTTCGACTTAAATACGCATAGGAGGACGCAATAACCGCACGAGTCGTTTTATTTTTGCCGTTATGAAGCTTTCGATAGCGATTTAAACGAGAGAGAGAGAGAAAAAAAAAAGAAACTGCCGAATCATATTATTGATTACAATACACCGCCGGATAAGCTCAATCGCCTCCGGCGACACTCGGCCGATTTGTTATTTTCCCGGCGGTAATCTTTACTAACATCATCATCTTTCGTTCGCATTGCGATCTGTGTTGATCAGATTAGGAGAGTTGTATTTGATTCGATTAGTCTGTAATGTATAGAGATTGGAGATGGATGATCGAGGAGGGTCGTTCGTGGCGGTGAGGCGGGTCGCTCCACGTCTGGAACAAGGAACCGTTTACCATTCTTCATCATCTGGTATCACTCTGATTCTCTTTCTCTCTCTCTTATGGAACAAACGCGTTTTCCTGTCTCTCTCTCTCTCATACTTTTATCCACCTTTTTTCTCTCTCTCTCTCTCTCTCATCGCTGGCGATTGATTTGCCTTTTTGACTGAGATTTGGTGTGGCAGATCTAAGTTTTGCCATTTGCGCATGATTATGTGTGTGGATCTTCTTTGTAAGTGCTACCTTTTAGTATGCATACACACTTCTCTTTGTTCATGCTTGTTTGCGAGATCATGATTAAGCAAACACGTTGGAAGTTTTCATCTTTCTGTATTTTGAGAAAATTATTGCTTAAATGCAATTTTGTATGCTTCTCACGTTTTTAGATTTATGACTACAGCTAGCTAAATAGATGTTTGACTGAGCATATATAAATTCTTTATTAAATACATAATCCAAAGCTTTATATTTGTGTTATATGCAGCTGAGGTTGTGGCTGGATCAGCAGCTTGGTTAGGCCGTGGCCTTTCCTGTGTTTGTGCTCAGGGAACTCATGACGACTCCCGTCCTTCTTTTGATCTAACACCTGCTCAGGTTTATCATTTTCCCTTTGTTTTCTTGTTTACTCTCTTTTTTTTTGAGTTATGATCGTTTCTTTATCCTCTCATTCAACTTGACCTTAACTCAAATAGCTCACAACTTCTACCCTTGTTGTCGATGCTTGCTTGCAGGAGGAATGCCTTCTGAGGTTGCAGAGCCGCATCGATGTAGCATATGACAGCTCAATTCCTCAGCATCAGGTATGTTTTCTTTTTGTGTTGTAAGGACTGCTCAAGAAGAACTTATTATGGCATCAAGTAGATGGTGGCTGTCTCAAGCGCTTCTGTTTTTACTGCATGCTAGTTTCACTAAGTCAACCTGTACCTGCTTTACATAAATATTGGCTGCTATTTCATATGACTGTAGGAAGCTCTGAGAGATCTTTGGAAACTTGCCTTTCCTGAAGAAGAGCTACACGGAATTGTATCTGAGCAGTGGAAGAAAATGGGTTGGCAGGGAAAAGATCCATCTACAGATTTTAGGTGATCTCTCTTCTTCTTCTCATCTCATTGTCATTATCCTTAAATTTTTCAACTTCACTTGACTCACAGTAAAGCATCTTGGCAGGGGTGGTGGTTTCATATCTCTTGAAAATTTGTTGTACTTCGCTAAGAATTTCCCGGTACGCTCTTGTAAAGAATTGCAAATGATTCTCAAAACTGTCTTTTCTGTTCAATAGTTTCAGTTCCATTGACACTATATCAGTACATGTTTTCATAGTTACCATCACATGATATTTTTGCCATCACTCAATTTATGATGCCACGTGTTTTTGTCCTGCAGAAATCCTTCCAGGACCTTCTGCGGAAGCAGGTTGGGGATCGTTCTGTGTGGGAGTACCCGTTTGCGGTTGCTGGCATCAATATAACGTTCATGCTTATCCAGATGCTTGGCCTTGAAGCAGGTATGTCAACATTACTTATTGCAAAGATATTCCGTTTTAAGCCTGCTCTTACATGGATTGGATAGAATTCTCGAGTCAACTAGCTAAAATAGCTCAGGTGAGTCACAGTATCCTAGTTGTGCATACTGACAATAAAATACCCTTCAATTTTACAGTGAAACCACGAAGTATTGTTGGCGAAACATTTTTGAGATTCCTTTCGGGTAATTACCAGACGCTGCTGATTAAAAAGGCCATTGTCTGTCACACAAGTTAGATTGATAAGTTTGTGTATCCTTCGACTTTTGATGAATGCAGTGAATGAATCTGCGTTTGACCTTCTCTATTGTATTGCCTTCAAGCTAATGGATCAACAATGGCTCTCCATGGGTGCTTCTTACATGGAATTTAACGTAAGCACCTTCTGTAACCTTGGCTGTTGTCACTAGAAGTAGCATTGGTTTGTCGCATAAATGACTGGCTTTGATGCTCCATCTTGGCCTAAACATAATGAGTTCACTAAATGATTAAAGGTAATTGTGTGAATATGTGGATAAACACAGACGGTCATGAAATCGACAAGGCGACAGTTGGAGATAGAGATTATGGGTGACGACATAACAGGTATTGAAGATATGCCATCATACAGCCTTCTCAGTCAGTACGAACCAGCTTGTGAACGACTACTTTGTAAGTAGAAAGATCTAACATCTCAAGAAACTCTATATCAAAAGCCTAAAACAACAACGGAGCAAACAAGCAAAAAAAGAAGAAGAAGATAAGGTCTCTCTCTCTCTTCACTTATCTTAGTTAGTGATTGAGCTCCATGAAAGTTGGGACATTGGGTTGTTATATCTTTGAAACAGAGGTTCAGGTTTTGTTTCTTGAAAGACTAGTTGTTCTAACTTGTGGTTCTTGTAAAAACGTTGTTGGTTAGTTCGTTGTTGCCTATTATAAATTTACATCACATCTTAATAAGAAAATATAGAATGTAATTTTGTAGAACATGATTATAATGACCCTGCGTTACAACCATGTCCAATTACAAAATGAATATTACAAAGGAAAGATGTTGGAAAAAAAAACAATTTATCACACAGAAGAACAGGTTAGGGTGTAGTTGTAGTTCCAGTGACACAGACCAAAACATTTTTTAGAGATGTTTTGTTTTCCTGATGAATCTTGAAGAATTATAGAGCTTCAGACATTGAAGGGGGAAAGTTGAATCAGCTGCAAAGCTGAAAGGCTATGATTTTGATGATGTTAACAACAACAAGTACACAATCTGAGAGTCTTAAATCTCTGCTTAAATTCATTTTGATGCATGTAAATTTGTTACTCTTATTTGATGAAAATTTCATACTTGATTGGCTTTGTGCGGCTCTTAACAAAGAACACACATCAAACAGTATATAACTCTTGTTTTGGTTTCTCATCATCATCATTCATTCATGAGAATGAAAAGTGTTGAGGTTGGTAAAGGAACATAAATCTAAAAAAAAAAAAATCTAGAAATTATGATAGAACATGCCAAGCTGATGTAAATGAACAATGGTTACTATAAGAATGTTTTTTTTTATAACATCGGTTACTATAAGAAGGTTATAATCAACATTTTCCAATTAATTACTCTTTTCTCCAAACATTTGTTTCGTCCAATCAAATTGTTTAGTTTTACATACGATCCAAAACCAGAGATTCGAACCAAACCGGTTTAGATATGTTTCTTGTAAGCAAAACCACTCCCACGCGCGAAATCCAAGCAGGGATAAGAGAAGCCAACTAAAAGCCAACTAACTCACTAGCGCGTGATATGCACGTGCTTAAGTGCTGATAAGAACAACCACGACCAAAAAGTTCTTTTATCTCATCGAACAAAAAAAACAAAAAAAAAATATCTGCGATCCGCTCGGCGACGATACAAAACTCGCCGGCGGAGATTACGAATCTGTTTCTTTGATCTCTATATTCTTCTGCCACACCACTAAACCCTAATTTCAAGACTCTGTTACCAGGAGAAGATAATGGCTATTCTTAAGACAGCGATTATTACTTTTGCCATAATCTGCACTACTTTCATTACAATCGCTTCGTCTGTTCCTTTCATAGTTCTACATGGTAAGTTTGTAATCTGATCTTCCCTCTACTTGAAGATTCTTTACAGTTTTTTTTAGGTTTTTTGAATGTGGAAAAATTAAAGTGAAGAAAGGTTGCGTTTTTTTTTCTCTTTGCTGCAGGGATTGGGGATAAATGCAGTAATTCAGGAGTGAAACATTTCACAGAGCTTTTAAGTGATTGGTCTGCTTCTCAAGGATTCTGCTTGTATGTCTTTCTTTTTTTTTTATATTCAATCGTTGCCTCAAGTTTTTGTGTTTAATCCATTGTTGATGTTTCGTTATAAATTCAGGGAGATTGGGAAGGGCTCGTGGGACTCATGGACCATGCCTCTTCTTGATCAGGTTTTATATATGTGACATGTTCCAACTTCCAGTACTGGTTAACTTTGTATAAAAAATCTAATCTTTTTGGTCTCTTTTTTTTTTGTGCAGACAGCTGTTGCTTGTGAGAAGGTCAGATCAACTGTGTTTTTTCTTTTGTGTTGGCTTTTGAAAATCTATTTCATCATGTATGTATTTGACACTACAGGTGAAAAGTATGCCTGAGCTCAGCGATGGTTACAGCATTGTGGGGCTTTCTCAGGGTAACATGATTGGTCGAGCTCTCATTGAGTTTTGCGATGATGCACCACCTGTAAGTTCCATTAACACATGCCAATCTCTATCTGTGAATGTTTTGATAAAAAAATTCAATCTTATATAGTCGGTAATGAGTATTATTGTGGTTAATATAGGTTAAGAATTTTGTATCGATAGGGGGGCCTCATGCTGGCACCGCATCCATTCCTTTCTGTGGTGTAAGTTACTATCTTCCTTCCAAAACTTTGTTTTTTTCTGTCATTGACATGGAGCTTTTAAACATTTTTTTGATTTTTGTAGGTTACCTGGATCTGCATCATGTTGGACAGTATGATCAAAGCAGAGATCTATAGCGACTATATGCAGGTTAGGTAACTTATGTTCATCTTCTGCGTTGATTTTCTGTTAGAGAAGTGAAACTTAGTATATGTTGATTTGAGTTTCAGGAACACTTGGCTCCTAGCGGTTTTCTCAAAATCCCTACTGTAAGTTTTCCTTTAAAAGGTTCAAAAA
The DNA here is from genome assembly GCA_905132885.1 of Moricandia moricandioides. Taxonomy (NCBI): domain Eukaryota; kingdom Viridiplantae; phylum Streptophyta; class Magnoliopsida; order Brassicales; family Brassicaceae; genus Moricandia; species Moricandia moricandioides. Next base: position 113,757 of record CAJHQQ010000496.1, read on the forward strand.
ATTCGGATTAGATTTTTTGTCTAGTCTTTTTTTGTTGTTGTTGTAACCGAAGGCTTTGATAGGACATTGCGGGTTACATGGAAGGTTGTAGGTTCCTCCCAAAGTTAAACAACGAACTTCCAGTTAAAAACTCGACTTATAAAGAGAGGTTCTCAAGCTTGGAGAATCTTGTGCTTATTATGGTTAGCAGTCATTGAAACCCACTTCCTCTGCTAACTGTTTCTTGTTGATGGTAACACCTTTATTTTCTTATATCAATTTTCAGTTTGAGCATGATACGATATTGATTCCTAAAGAGACCTCATGGTTTGGTTATTATCCTGATGGGTCTTTTAAGACCATTCTTCCACCACAAGAGGTAATAGATAAATCTTCAAATCATTGTTTCAAATGCTCTATTTTCACAGCTATGACCAAGTGTTTGTTTGGATTTTTTGTAGACCAAGCTCTATACTGAGGACTGGATCGGTTTGAGAACTTTAGACGAAGCTGGAAAGGTCAAATTCGTTAACGTCTCTGGAAATCATCTTCAGATATCTCATGAAGACATGAAGAAGCATGTAGTGCCATACCTCTCTAACAAAGAAGCACCATCATCATCTTCTATAATAACAATGGCAGTTTCCGAGTCTTCTTCTTCTTCCTCACACAGGTGGCTTCCTAGTGTAGGGAACTCCGTTATAGACCTGATTGGTCCGGAAGTGGATCAGCTTCAGCTTGTGCTGCGTCATGTCTGAATCTGATTGTGTTGTTTGTTTTATTACCAAACACAGTCGTCATGTGTGAATCTGTTTGTGTTGTTGTTATTACAGAAAATCTTGGGAGATAAATAAACATACCAAGTCCATAGATATATTTAATCACAACATCTGGATCAGTCATACATGAATAATACAAGTAACGAAGCAATGGTGAGTGTGTCATCTGAAATGGCTGTTTCTGATAATGCCAATGCCCACCTCCTCTAGTTTGCTCACCGGAATGAAGTTTCTGCAACCTAATCTGTTCTCTGAACTTGGCTATGAACTCATCAGCTTTTCTATCAACTTCGTAATGGTCATGGCTTGCATTGCTCTGGCTTTCCCAAGCTGCAGCAGCTTCTTCTTCCTCCTGTAAGGTTAGTTGAAGTTGTTCTACCTTGGTTTCTTCAGTAACAACATCATCTTCTGGCTCTGGAAGCTTCTCCTGGTGTAGCACAATTGCTAGTTCTTCTTTCCATTGTCTTCTTGGTTTTGTTCTTCCGTGGCTTTCTGCTTTAGGTTCTGTCCGGTCATGAGATGATACTCCATATGTTTTTGGATTCTTCATATGATGATCAGATCTTATGGTCCTCACGGACTCCCCTCTTGATGAAACTTTACTAGAAGTCCTCCAAGATTGTAGTTCACGTCTCGGACTACTTGATTTCACTTCCATGTTATCACCAGGAATATCTTTCTTTCTAGACTTGTCTACATCCACAAAGTCATCCTCTGGCTTCTTTTGATGTCTTTCACCGGAAAAGTGTCATGGGCCCCTCGGGAAAAACGCCTTGAAACTTTGGCGTTCTTTAGTTGGAAACTTGGAATAGTACATCCACAGCAGGAATGATCAGGGTTGAAATTTCTGCTGTTAGCTCCAAAGACTCGTGACTCCGTCCCTTCTTGACTCTCAGCTTGTTATGGCCAAGCTCCAATCCTTTCCTGTCTTCAAGCAAATGGTCATTACTCTTTTGCTGAAGATCACGCCTTCTAGTGGTGGAATCATCAGCATCAGGAGGATATGATCTTCGAGATTTGCTCTTCACTTTCTAGGAACTTTCACTAGTCAGTTTCAGTGATTTAGATCCTAGCTCCTTCTTGTTGAAGTTAGAGGCTCTAACTTCACTCCCCTCCAATTTTTGCCTTACATCTTCCTCTAACAAAGAACCATCACTATAATGCCGAGAATTTAAGACACGCTTGTGTGTATCATCAATCACTAATGGTGGAGATGGAGGCAAAGAAGGGGAACTAGATCGCGATGAACCCTCAAGACTCTTCTCCTTAACCGTTTGGTTCGTTGACCGGACCGAGTTGGTAACCAAATTGATTTTGAAAGATCTTCTGAACCAAACCGAAAACCAAAAAAATTGGTTCGAGTCGGTTCAGCCTGTTCGGTTCGGTCGGAATCCGTAGGCCTAGTTCTTGGGGATTAAGAAGCTATATGGGCCACGCTTGAGGATTGAGAAGAACTTTCAGTCATTCATTCCTTAGATTGTTTATTTGGTTAGATTTGTAAGAAAAATAAACTACGGTTTAACTAAAAGAAATAAAGTACTAAATAGATTACTTGATATTAAACATTAATATGATAGCTGATACGATAATAACTTAAAAATGGTTTTAGGTTTGAATTGATTGAAACTGATTCGGTTGTGGTGTTTATTTGATTCAGTTTGGTTGGTATGGAGTTTATAGAACCTACTAATCAGCTTGGTTTTGATCTCACTTTGATTTAACTGTCCATGTAAAGTTTATACTCTATACCCAAAAATCAACATGATGGATCTGCCATGCCTTGAAGGCCCATTTATTAATATCTGCTTGTATCGGCAACAAATTGAGGCATCAAGATGTCTCTTCGTCTTATCTAATATCTTTCTGTCGGTTGAGATCTTTTGACATATACAAACAAAAAAAAAATCGTAATCTTCAATTCTGCAAGAAATTATTAAAATGGTCTGACTTCGTCTCTTGTGGGGACTGAAATACAGACCAAATGTTATGTTACGTCACGTACATGTCTTGATATTCGTATTGGCTACTTTACAATTCACGTGCATGCAAACAACACACGCTTGCTCAATCATAACGTCTTCATTGCTTCTTTATTCTTGTATCCCTAACTACTAATCATCTTTTCAATATCCATTTCTTAAACGGAAACAAAAACAAAAACAAAAACAAAAACAAAAACAAAGTAAAAACTTGCAAGTAAACAACTTTTATGCATAATGTTACAAATGGATAATGATTATCCATACTTCCAAAGTCTAGTACATTTACGTACTTTCTATTACAAGCCCATTCCAAAACTTAAGTTTTTTCTTAATTATTTATATATGATATATTAGTACATTCTTTCATTTTTCGTAGTTCATCTCTCAATAAACACTAAAAACAAAGGAGACAAGAAAGAAGAAGAGCATCAGAACTCTTGAAAATACATTTTAAGATCGTTATACATTATAATAAAAAATAAACCCATTAACTAAAACCTAACTCTCCCCAAACAAAAAAAAAGAGTAGCACACACACTTTCTAATGGGAACCAGCAGTAGGTCGTTGCCGGATAGGAATAGCAGCCCAAGGACTCATTGACCCCATAGGGGAAGATGACGCCATCACAGGAGGAGCCACCGATGATGATGACAACGACGTACGCTCACAGGAAGGACACATTGTGAGAGTAGTGGGAGGTTTCATGTGCATGTATAAATGTGGTGAAAGCTTTAAAGCCCTAAGTTCACTCACTTCCTTTTGCAGTCTTCGATTTTCATCGGTTAGATTCTCACAACATCTTTTTAGATATTCACAATCAACTTCTGTTTGCTTCAGCTTCGTCCTACACACAAATATTTAAGAGTCAAAAACCATTATATTTTTCTAAAACCAGAAAAACTGATTACTCTAACCAAAATTTGACCCACAACCAATATCACATTGGTTGTTTTATTCTTAAACCGGAAAACTGACTAATTCGGACTAACCCCTCCAGGTTAAATAAGAGATTAGACCATGATTAATCTGAGTCTTTTAAGGTGGAGTTCTTAACATAAAATTTGTTTGTTTTTTTTTACATTTTTCCCGCTAAAAGAAGTCTTTTATGACTCTTATTTAAGAGACGATTCTTATTTTTTTTAGTTAAAAGCTAAGAAACGTCTATTAAAAAAGTTAAGAATTCCACCTTAAGAGACTCAACTAATGATGCTCTTAGGATCATTTCTGAATTTTTTTTTTTTTTTTTGCTAAATTTTGGCAAAAAAAGAAATTACCTAGCCCTTCGGTTTTGGAACCACACTTCCACTTGCCTAGTCCTTAAATTCAATTGCTTAGCCAAAGCCATCTTTTGCTTCTGCATCCAACAACACAAAAAGTCAACTTTTGAGGAAAGTTATAACAGGAAAAAAAACCCTCTAAGAAAAATTACAGAAATGCCACCGACCGGATTGAGAGTGCTATGTTCTTTAAAAGTCTCCTGAAGGACCAAAGCTTGTTCTTTAGACAAACGTAGTTTCTTTCTCGAACCATCTTCATCTTCGCTACAGCCTCCGCCAAGTGAGCTAGAACCTCTCTCAGCGTCGTTATCTTCTACTACTCTTCCTCCTCCAGCTGCCACCAGCTCTCGTTCGATTCTCTTCCCGCTTGAGATGGTCGAAGAAACTCCGGCGTATTCCTCAACGTCAACCACCACCCTCGATGGATCTCTGTTGACGTCTATTCCCCGGAGGAACGATCCCACGTCCAAGTTCTTCGCTGTACATTAGGTCAGATACTTTCTTAGAAGACCAGAGAATCTTCAAAATGGTAATATCACAATATTACCTCATCTAAGGATAGAAATCACTTCAATATCTAAAAATGGAATAAAATATAAGAATAGTATCGGATCTAATATGCACTATTTTTTTTCTCTATAATTTACACTAGAGTAACTCTACTGTATATAGTAAATTTTTGTTCAAATGGTTTACTTTTTAACTATTATAGATTAAACCATTAGAGCAAAAGTCACTCTATAAGATTATCTCCAATGGTACATTATATTGTACTTTATAATTTAGACTAAAACAGAGTAATTATATTATAGAATAAACTATTGAAGTAAAATTTACTCTATAATAAAATTATTCTATTTTAGTGTACATTATAGAAGAGAATATAGTGTGTCATTGAAGATGCTCTAAAACAAAAGAAACCCATAATGCATAAAAATATCATATTATAATTAAAAAAAAAGATCAAAGTATATATAAATATAGTTGACTTGAATTTAAACAAGTTAAATAATTTGCTAAAACAAAAAAAAAATTGGAAAATGTACCTGAAGATTGAGACACTTGAAACCAATTGTTCTGAATATTCTGAGGATGGCTATAATGGCTTTGCATATGCATGTATGATGAAGATGAATAAGACGTCAGATGCATTTGATTTAACATCGACGAGGAAGACTCCTTTTGATTTAAACCTAAGCTCAAGCTCAAGCTCAGCCCCAGTCCATCATCTCTTTCACCCATCCTTGAACAACAAGTAAAAACAAAGTTTTATTTTTCTCTCGCTGCTTCTTTTGAAGACGTTATGCTACTGCCTCTACACTTGTGCATCAGTACAGTTTCAAAGAAGTGGCTCATGTGAGTATATATAAACAAAAGAGTTTTTCAGACAAAGAGATATTGGGTGGTGGGGAGACATAGGGTTTCAATGATGACTTGTGTCAGAGAGACCTCTGATACCTCAATGATGATATATACTGCAAAAGAAAGTTAACCATGGTTAAAAAATGCCAGAGTTGTTACTTTCACCTCACATCCTCTTTCAACCATGGTTAATCATATAGAGTGGTCTATCTCTCTTGTCCCTTCTTATTTTTTTACGTTTTGTAACTTGTAACTATTCTTTAATTACATGTGAACCTATCAAAGCGTTTTCAGATCTTCTCAACAAATCCATTCATCTAAGATTTTACTATATAGGGATAAAGAAAATAAAGGAGAGAGGTTTGTTTCAAAAACCCACAAGCTTAATGGCTTTTAGTCATTACGAAAGCGGCTTTCTCGCTCGTTGACCGTTGACCAATGGCAGTAAGAAAAAGCTGCGGTTGAAAAACAATCCAGACGGTAAAATCAACGCGCTGGTGAAAAATAATACTCCAGTATCATAATAATTGAAGAATCATCACCAATTCATCATTCATCATTCATCATTCATCAATTCATCATGATCATCAGTGTCACCATGAACAATTAGCATCATATCATTACTCTCTAAAAACACGGTCCAACGTATCAAATACAACCTTTTTGCAGCTTTGCTTTTCTAACTTTTCTCTTGTTGCATATGACTAGTATTATACTTTACTAGTTTGTACTTTTACTTCCCATGTTAACATGGGATACTTTCATCTTTTTTTTGTCATACTTTCATCTATAGTCTAATAAACCACATGCACTAGGCCTAGACATTCGGGTTCTCGGGTCGGGTTTGGGTCGGGTCTTGTCGGGTCCGATTCCTTCGGGACTTAGATATTTAGACCAGTAGGGTAATTATAATTTGTCGGTTTGGATTCGGTTCGGGTCTTGTCGGGTCTGGGTCGGTTCGGATCTTAGATGTGAGACCCAATAGGGTAATTAAAACAATCCGGTTCGGATCCGGGTCGGGTTCGGTTTGGGTCCTACCGGGTCTGACCCAAAAAATACCCAAAACATACAAAAAAAATCTGAAAATAGTTTAAATGTCCAAAATATCTAAAATTTTACCTAAAATTTGATCCGAAGACATGAAAAATACCCAAAACTTATTCGATTAATTGAATTATATTTTTTAAAATCTATAATTTTACATAAAACTCAAAACTATACCAAAAAAAAACAAAAAACTTTAAAAAATATTCTTAATACCAAAAATATACTAAAATACCCAAATATATTTAATATATACTAGAAGTTTCGGGTATTCAGATACCCTATCGGGTCTTGGATTCGGGTCGGGTCTGGTCCAAGACCCGCGGGTCCTCCACAACAAGACCCAATTGGGTAAAATGACATTACCCGACCCGAAACAGTTTTTTCGGGTCGATTCTAGTTCGAATTTTCGGTCCGGGTAAAATGCCCAGCCCTAACATGCACTAGTAGAATTTTTGTTCCACTAGTATGACTTAAATTAAAACTAGTAGATCCAGTATGTTTTTATTTTAGAAAAAAATGAAAAAAAAAGTTGCAATGGTTTTAAGTTTTCACTAATGCCCCTTATAAACTACTCCCTCCATACTAAAATAGAAGATTTTATAAAGTATTCAATGTTTCAAAATATATGGTTTTTTATATTTTTATACTTTTTTGTTACATAGTATAACTAGTTTTAGCAAAAAAAAATGTTTCACAATATAAGTAGTTTTAAAATTTCAATGCAAATTTTGTATTTATTAAATATTGTGTGACTAATTTAATTATGTACGTTTTCTATAATTGGTTAAAGGTATATATATTAAAACTATATTTTTAACAAGTAGCCATTTTTTTAATATTGATGTTTTTAACTAAAATTGCTTACAATTTGAAACAAAGAGAGTATTAGTTTTAGTTTTATAAAAAGTTATGTGATCAACTATGTTTTATATTTTAATGATTGATTCGATTAGTTTTAGTTTATATTTTAATGCTACTTTTTAAGAAAAAATGTAAGTTTCCTTCAACCAAAACATCAATTATTTTGGAACAAGAAATCTATTTTATATTATTATTTGCAAAAATATTTTTTTTGTATTCGAGCTTTTGCTTTAAAAGTTAGAGCAGTTAGAGACATTGCTATCTTTAATAAATAATTAAATTTTGATTATATTTAATTTTAAATTTTATATATTATCTACTGATATAATGGATAATATATTTAACAAAAAACGACATTAATAGTGTTTATGTATCAAATATTACTATTGTAATATCATAAAACTACCAAATACAAGTTAATAAAAATTAGTTTATAACATCATGTGACGTTGGTTACATAATTAAAACTAAAAACAAATGCAAGGATTTTTCATTAATTTCTAAAGAGACTTTTGTATGAGTTTTTTAAATTTCGAAAAACTTTTTAATTATAATATTATTATTTTTGGTAAAAGATTCTCATCAAAAGATTCTCACCGCTGATATTATTATCATTGTTTTTTTATCTCTTTAATTTTCAGGTTTGCTGCTCTACCACCCTTGATAAAAATTTATTTATTTATCATATAAATGATTATAGACTAATTCATTAATTTTTCATATTAAAACTTTTAAAAAAGAAAATAGGTAACAATCATAAGATTTTGTTAGATATTTTTTGTTAATTTGTTTGCTATTTAACGTAATTGTGTTTTGGTATCAAAAGATGATGATGATCATTACCTATTTTTCATAAAAAATAAATTTATGAAATAATAAATAAAATTTACATGTGTATTATTAAGTCAACCAAAGAAATATTATCAGTACATTAATTCACTTTTGTATTAATTTTTTATCCTAAATAAATATAAGCTATTAGTTTCTTTTAAAAAATATATATTTTACTTGTTTTATTTTATTTTAGTTTTGTGTGTTTTGAAGTTTTTTGATAGTTCATATGTTAACTTAAAAAGGTAATTTAAAGATTTAATAATGATTAAGATGAATACACCTTCTTGCTTTACTTTATTACATGTTTGATATATTGTTTTATTTTATTGTAGATTTTATTGGTGTTTAAAAAGACGAAGATTAGTAAAAATAAAAAAAAGTGAAAATGATGAAAATCATAAAGAATAATTTATCATGTCTTTGAATTTGTGATGCATATTATAATAAATCTGTAAAATAATTATACCTCTACGTGGAGACGAAACACCTAACTATAACTTATAATACATTCTTTGCTTAGGCTTATATGGGAACATCATACAATCTTACAAAATAGTAGCTCATCATTTAATTATTAAAATTATGTATTTAAGTGATTTTACATTTTTGTAGTTTCTACATCTCGATAATGTCTTATATAATTTCACAGTAACAATTTACTATGTATTTTTGAAGATGCACCTTATGATATGTTTAGTAGTATGTGAGGTACACGCACGAGTGGGAGGGGAGAAGCGTAAGTGAAAAGGGTAAAAGAGGCGGTGGGCTCAAAATGGGTATGGAATCAGGAGGGGAGCAGAGATACTGTGTCGTGTTGATAGGTTACAAAGAGCCTATAAATAACCCTAAACACTGCATGTCTATGAATCCAACATGCATTCCCATTCCAGGCCTCCTTTCATTTACTGTGCCTTTTTCCCAGAGTCTTTTAATGTCTTGTGTTTGTAATAACTTGTCATTAATTTTATTGTCAGTCAACTTAAAGAAAAGAAAACGCACGACCAGACCCGGCAGACCCGGCTCTGAGAAAGCCCAAAAAAACTTGGGCTAGAAACACCAAAAAAATTTGAAGGCCTATAAAAAATAAATAATTCTAAATAATGGAAAAAATTGACCGAAAACATAGATATTTTTAAAAAGGCCGGAAGCTTATGCTTCCATGGCTTCTGCCCAGGGCCGCTACTGCGCACGACAAATAGTGTTGGTAGATTTTGTGTAAACAACTTTTTTTTTATTACAGTATGTTTTATGTTTTCTCATATTGATAACGCCATCATTACTTCTTCGCCAGTCTCTTCAAGACTTTCATCAGTTTCACAGAAAAGACAGGTCAACTTTAATAGTAATATAAATTGTTTACATCTATTTATTTTGGGCTTCAAAACATTGTAAGTTCAAGATGATATTAATCTTAAATATATTCGAATTGATTTTAAAACAGTTTTATTGTGTAGCATCAGCATTGGTTGGGGATATTGTACGAAATTTTTAGCTATGAATTATTATTTCTTCCGTTTTATATTAAATGTCAATGTATATTAAAAAATTTGTTACAAAATAAATATTGTTTGAAGATTTTAATATAATTTATGTCATTAATTTATTTTTCTACCCCTACAAAAAGTTTTTAAAAAATTGTTTACAAAATAAGTGTTGTTCGAAGATTTCATATACAATTTATGTCATAATTAGTTTTCCCTCTACATAAATTAAGAAAAAGATAAATTTGATAGAAATCTGATAGTTAGATAAGCGAAAATCAAATGTTTAACTATTTTCTTAATTGTGTAATAAATATAAAACAACATCTAATTTGAAGTGAAAGGAATAATAAAATTAATTATGAATTAAATTTTAGAAATAAAGAAAATTGAACTATACACAATTTGACACCTTGCTTTAGAATCTCTCACAATTCTATGAGAGTCTTTCAAATAAGAGACCTATTTTGTTCTATCTTATTTTTCATTTTTTAAAGGGGAAAGAATCATTGAGAAATTCAAAGAAATACTCTCAATGCTATTGCTCTAAAATACTTGTTTGATAAGTTGAAGTGTTGTATATAGGCTGTGGGTTTGGGTAGTTAGGGTAGTTTAGTTTTTGGGTAGTTTGGTTCGACTAAAATTTTACCGAATTAAATCGTAAAAAAAGTTGGTTTGTTTTAGTATTTGAGTAGTTCGATTTTTAAAACTTTTACCGAATCTAACTAAAATTTTTAGTTTCAATTATATTTTGGTTAAAATTTGGATAAAGTCGGGTTACACCCAGATAATTTCAGTTAGTTTGATTTAAAATTGGTTAATATTTTTTTTTAAAAAAAAACACAACTAACTGATTACCAAACTGAACCAAAAGAAAAATTAAAGTTTTTTTATAATGTATCGAACTTCTCGCTGAACTAACTAAAACTTTGGTTTCACTTGGTGATCTTGATTATTGACCAATATGTTTTATATTACTATTAAACTTAAAAGAAAGAACTAATGGTTTTGTTATGCGGAAATCATTTTTTTAAATTTAGGTCAGATGTTTATCCTCGACAATAAAGATAATGGATTTACTTTTTGATTAGTTGCTTACGTGTTGTGGAGTGATCATGTTCTACATAAAACTAAACGACCATGGGTATTTTCAGACATTAACATGCACGGCACCGCCTTTTAATGAAGCAGCATTTACGACTTCATATATTATATTTTAAACAAAGTGAGCAGCAGAGCCAAGACAGGCAAGATCTAGGAACAAGAAGAAGTGGAGGTCATGAGAAAGATGACATAGAGGTCACGACTTCACGTGCATGAACATGAGAGAAGCTGTCTATGTGGCACCTGTAAGAATATTTTATATTCTATGTAATCTATGTATTGGTTTATTATAAAATTCAAGTTCATATTAATAATACATCCTCCGTTTATTTTTACATGATGTTTTAGAAGGTTTATGTTGTTTCAAAATAGATGATGTTTTAAGATTTTAAGGTATTTTTGAGATTTTAAGGTTAGCTTTAACTTTATTGGAAACTGTTCAACCAATAAAATTTTACAGTCTTTTTTATAATTGGTTGAATGATTTTAAAATTATATTTTTAAAAATAATTTCTAGATAAATGTAAATTTCTTAATCTTTGTGCACTAGGCCAAAACTTCATGTATTAAAAAACGGAGGGAGTATGTTTTTATATATTCTAATATAAAAGACGATATTGTGATGGATCGGTTTCGAGTAATGAGTTAGAATACGAGTGAATTGATAATCTTCCTACTTTACCTTATGTTTATAAATGTCCTTAATATCATGATTATATATATAAGGAAGTAATTACCATAAAATTAATATATAATATGAGTGTATGTTGTTGTGCAGTTAAAAATAATGAAGAGTTGTGTTGATTAATTTAAACCAACACATCCCTTGGCTTATTTATAAAAGATTTGCACTTGATAATATAGAACATACGTGAAAGTCATTCTTCTATCTAAAAGAAAACACATTACAACAAAAGTATCAAAAGGAAGAGATTAAGGAAGTTTGAGATTTCTTGTCCATCAAGGAAATCACCAAAAAGAATGTTAAAGAGGAGAAGATCAATTGCTTGAATTGCATTTGTTGGATTAAGCTTGAAGTAGCTTGTGATACAAGCTATCTAATCCTATTGAGTTGTTATTATCTAAATAGGATTAGGAATTATCTTTTGTTATGTCTAATGAATTTAGGAGTTTTGTGTTGCTATATAAAGAGATGCTAAGATGTAGCATAGCTTAAGAGAGTTTTGTGATTTGTGAGTTTAAGGTTTTTGAGATAGTTTTCCTTAAAGAGATTAATAAGAAGAGTAGTTCTTATTCTTGAGATCTTACAATCAAATTCGAGAAGTCTTGATTTCTATATTTGGTATCAGAGCCAGACAAAATCATGAGTGATATAATACCTGCGACCGGGAAAATAAAGGAAGGTGGAGGATCTTCATCGATACAATGCCCCCATGCTCAACTCAACAAACTACACCGTTTGGGCCATGAGGATGAAGGTGACTCTTAAGGTTCATAAGGTTTGGGAAGCAATAGAGACGGAGACAAAGAACGGTGATAAGAATGACATGGCTGTGACGCTATTGTTCCAATCAATACCTGAAGCACTCATACTGCAAGTAGGAGAACTTTCCACCGCTAAACAAGTTTGGGAAGCTATCAAAACCAGACATGTGGGAGCCGAACGAGTAAAGGAGGTTAGGCTTCAAACCCTAATGAGTGATTTCGATAGGTTAAAGATGAAGGATACCGAAAGTATTGACGATTTTGGAGGCAAACTATCAGAACTTGCATCTAAATCAGCAGCTCTTGTAGTCAATATCGACGAAATACATACACATAGTAGCCTCGCTTGAGCAAGTATTGGACCTTAACACGACGAGTTTTGAAGATATTATGGGACGTCTAAAGGCATACGAGGAACGGATTGCTGATGAAGAAGAAGTAGAAGAAGATCAAAGAAAATTGATGTATGCAACTACAGATGGACAATCTAGTCAAACAAATCGTCTCTCACAAGAGCAACCAAACCGATCATATCAAGATCAAGCAAACCGAGACTACTATGGAGATATACAGAGGTCGAGGCAGGGGTGGTCGCCTCAGCTATTACAGAGGAAGAGGTCGAAGTCGTTTTAATGGAGGACGAGATGCGTCAAGAATAACTTGTTATCGGTGTGATAAAATTGGCCACTTCGCGGCTCAGTGTCCAAACCGTTTGCTTAAGTTACAGGAGGCTCAAGAGAACAACAACACCAAGACACAAGAAGCTGATGAACTTATGGTGCATGAAGTAGTGTTTTTGAACGAAAGGAATGTTTTACTTGAGAAGTACGAGACAAATACTGAAGGAGAGAACATGTGGTATCTCGACAATGGAGCTAGCAATCATATGACCGGAGATCGAAGGTACTTTTGCCAGGTTGACAATACCATTACTGGAAAAGTGCGGTTTGGCGACGACTCTCGCATAGACATCAAAGGAAAAGGCACAATCTCTTTTATCGATATGAATGGAGACTCGAGAAATATGTCTGATGTATACTTTATCCCTGATCTATAGAGTAATATCATAAGCTTAGGACAAGCTACAGAAGCGGGATGTGATATCAGGATGAGAGGAGAAGAGTTAACAATGCATGATCAGTACTGAAAGTTGCTTATCAAAGCTCGAAGATCAAGAAACATATTATATAAAGTACATATGTGTATAAAGCCAAATATATGTCTCCACGCATCGACAGAAAACGAGTCAAGAAGATGGCATTCACGGCTAGTTCACATAAACTTCGATTGTCTAAAAGCCATGATGCAAAAGGAACAAGTGCTCGGCCTCCCAAGCATGAATGTTGAGAAAGAAGTATGTGGTTCGTGTCTACTTGGTAAGCAAGCAAGAAAAGTATTCCCTAAAGCTACTACCTATCGAGCTAATGAGGTATTAGAACTCCTACACGGAGATCTGTGTGGACCTATAACTCCAAATACACCCACAGGAAACAAGTATATATTTGTTATCATCGACGATCATACAAGATATATGTGGAGTATGCTATTGAAGGAGAAGAGTGAAGCTTTCTTAAAATTTAAAAGATTAAGAAACACGGTGGAGCAAGAGACAGCGAAGAAGATCATTACTTTTCGAACAGACAGAGGAGGAGAATTTGTGTCCAAAGAATTCGATAGCTACTGTGACACTGTTGGGATAAGAAGACACCTTACTGCTCCATATACACCCCAACAGAATGGAGTAGTTAAACGAAGAAATCGGACCTTGATGGAGATGACGAGAAGTATTATGAAACATATGCATATACCAAACTATCTCTGGGGAGAGGCGACACGACACTCCACATATCTATTGAATCGTGTAGCAACTCGAGCACTAAAAGAAAAGACGCCATACGAAGAATATCGTAAGAAGAAGCCGAGGATTGACCATATCCGAGTTTTTGGATGCATAGCGTATGCAAAGATGGAAGCAAAGTTACTAAAGAAACTCGATGATCGAACAAAGATGCTAGTGCACTTGGGGACGGAGTCGGGATCAAAAGCATATCGTTTATTTGATCCTCACACACAAAAGATTATGGTAAACCGAGATGTTGTTTTTGACGAGACAAAGAGCTGGAATTGGAATACAGACAAGACATCTTCTGTGTGTGACAAGGATTTTGTGGATACACTTGGAAATTTGGGAAACCACGGTATAACCACCGAGTCAGAAAAGCTAAGTATAGAGCAAGCAACTGATACAAGTGGTGTACAAAGACCCAAGACCGATGATTCAATACGTGATGACGATGATGCATGGATCATTGAACCAGAACCACAAAACTTAAGAAGATCAGAAAGAGTACATGTGAAGCCTAAATACCTCGATGACTACATATTATTGGCCGAAGAACTTGGAGAAGAGATACTAATGTATCTAAACAATGAGCCGAGGAATTTTAGTGAAGCTAAGGAGTCAAAGGAATGGACACGAGCGTGCATCGAAGAGATATAGTCCATTGAAAAGAATGAAACATAGATTCTCGTTGATCTTCCTTATGGAGCAAAACCGATAGGCTTGAAGTGGGTGTTCAAGATCAAACGCAACGCATATGGAAGCATTAACAAGTACAAATCTCGGCTAGTTGCAAAAGGATATGTACAACGCCATGGAATTGATTTTGATGAGGTGTTTGCTCCAGTCACACGAATTGAGACAATAAGGCTTCTTGTTAACCTTGCTGCAACTTATGGATGGGAAGTACATGATCTAGATGTAAAAATTGCGTTCTTGCACGGAGAACTCAAGGAGACGGTATATGTTAAACAGCCGGAGGGTTTTGAGAAAAAGGGAGAAGAAAATAAGGTTTATAAACTCAAGAAGGCGTTATACGGGCTGAGACAAGCACCGAGAGCATGGAACAACAAACTAAATCATATACTTTGCGAATTACAGTTCAAAAGGTGTTCAAAAGAGCCCTCTGTCTACCGCAAGATAGTGAATGGTGATTTACTCGTGGTTTCTGTGTATGTAGGTGATCTATTCGTAACCGGAACCAACACAAGGATCATACAAGAGTTTAAAAGCAACATGGGGGCAAGTTTGATATGAGCGACTTAGGGAGACTGGCATACTATCTCGGCATAGAGGTATGCGAACATGAGAGTGGGATAACGATTAATCAGAAACGATATGCATCAAGGATATTGGAAGAAGATGGAATGGAAAAGTGTAATCCTTGCCAGACACCAATGGAGCTCGGTCTGAAACTTTCAAAAGCAGAGAGTGAGAAGGAGATAGATGCAACGAGATATAGAAAGAACATCGGGTGTTTGCGTTATCTTCTTCACACCAGACCAGACCTATCTTATTGCGTAGGAGTGCTAAGTCGGTACATGCAGAACCCTAGAGAATCGCATGGAGCTGCCATGAAACAAGTCTTACGGTACTTGCGTGGAAGTATTACATACGGACTGTCGTTTGCACGATCGACAATGAAAATATCAAAACTTGTGGGATATAGTGACAGCTCCCACAACGAAGATCCAGATGATGGTAAGAGTACAACAGGCCATATATTCTACCTTGGAGATAGTCCGATATCTTGGTGTTCACAGAAACAAGATACAGTCGCTTTATCGTCGTGTGAGGCTGAGTTTATGGCTGGGACAGAAGCTGCGAGACAAGCAATATGGCTTCAAGATTTGTTAAGCGAAGTGACAAGGGAACCGTGTGAGAAGGTTGTGATACGCATTGACAATCAGTCGGCAATTGCATTAACAAAGAACCCGGTTTTTCACGGCAGGAGTAAACATATACACAAGAGGTATCATTTTATAAGAGAGTGTGTTGAAAACGGACAAGTAGAAGTGGAGCATGTTCCTGGAGATAAACAAAAGGCAGACATCTTGACAAAGGCATTAGGAAGAATCAAATTCAAAGAAATGAGAAACTATATCGGTATGGTAGACTTGGCGATAAGAAGCTTCAAACTTAAAGGGGAGAATGTTGGATTAAGCTTGAAGTAGCTTGTGATACAAGCTATCTAATCCTATTGAGTTGTTATTATCTAAATAGGATTAGGAATTATCTTTTGTTATGTCTAATGAGTTTAGGAGTTTTGTGTTGCTATATAAAGAGATGCTAAGATGTAGCATAACTTAAGAGAGTTTTGTGATTTGTGAGTTTAAGGTTTTTGAGATAGTTTTCCTTAAAGAGATTAATAAGAAGAGTGATTCTTATTCTTGAGATCTTACAATCAAATTCGAGAAGTCTTGATTTCTATAGCATTCAAGCATGGATCAAAATTAGTTATTCTATTTTTTTTAGAATTGAATTAAGACAAATCTAAATTAGGTCTTGGTCTTAAAATAAATTAACAGCCCCCATTGACAACCCATTGACCACACTCTGCGGTGTATCATTGTTCCTCCAAGACCATTTCTCAACAATCATTTGGACCATTTCCTCACGCGCGCTACCGTCTGCATGTCCACTACCACGCCTTCTTTTGATGAGTAAAATATATATATATATATTTTTTTGAAAAATAGCTTACAGATGAGTAGAATACTTAAAGTTTTAATTTATAATTTACTTAATTTGTGGTATCAAGATGCAATATAGTTGACAAATACTCGGTGATTGAATGGCTAACCAATTTGTGAATAGATGATTAACTCTTCTCTCCTAAATGATTAACAAGTTTTGGTACTTAGAGTTGATGGTGTGAGATGGTGTGTCACTTACAAGGACATGTTAAATCTTGGGTCTTTCAGTCAAAATCTTATGGAAATTATTTTAGATAAGCCACGTAAGTCGGTTAGAACTAGTAAACCGGCTTACGTCAGTTGAGTTTGAATTTGATTCTACTTCTAATACAATATTCTGATGACGATCACTATTTTTATTGTATTAAAATAAGATATTATTAAATATTTCTATGGGAAACCAATTTTTCAAATCTTACACCATTTTATTCATAAAAACAAAATATCTCTTTTTATGGATGAATTTTAAAATTATATTATAGCTTATACAAAATAAATATTTACTAGATTTTGATCTGCACTTTTAAAACGCAAAATTATTTTTAGTTGATGAAACTTTTACATAATAAATAAATTATGAACATTAGTTAAAATATATGTTTATATTTATTTATTTTAATTTTAGTTATTTTTCACGTAAACTAATATATTTAATTGAAAATCTCACATGAATTTTACCTTGAATGTTATAAATTGAATCAAGATAACTTATCTAATTATTATAGTAATTTGATATGTGATATTGCACAGTCAAGTGTGCAATATTTGCCTTCGTCATATATATTTTTATATGTATTGTTAAATATTTTTATTGTTATTTACATTTATTAATACGTAATAAAACAGGAAAGAATTTCAAATCCTTAATGTCTATCAAACAAATGTTTACTAATATGATTTTACGGAAGAGCAAAATGTGAGAAAAATAATTAGGCTAAATATTTATTAATTGGGCAAAAATGAATAATATTATTTTAATATAATAGATTTAATAAAAAGCAAAAAAGCATTTGCACACGTGAGCGGATTATACTCTAGTTCCACTTAAAACATAATATATAAGAATTTATTTTTCTGTTCATATATTACTTCATTTATATACTAAAATAGTTTAAGATTGAATTAAAACTTTATTTTGTCATGAAAATATATTTTTAGAAAAATAAAGTAATATTCATTGGAGATATTCTTAAGTAATAGAAAATAACAATACTTCAGTACCTACTAACTAACCACCATATTATTATATATGAACAAAAAACTCTATCCGCAGCTGGACAAAAATTATGTGCTATGATCCTATGGTAAAACTTTTGTATATGTAAGGAAGAATCACTCTTATTGTACTTTTTTATTGTTATTAAGTATTAACTGAGTTTAAAAAAAAAGTAATAACTGAGTTAATTAAGCAAAAGCTAGGAAGTTAAAAAAAACTGAGTTAATTAAGCGAAAGCTTGGAGAGGGACATGTGTAAAGGAGTATTTATCAACTTAAATCTTGTATGTCAGAGTAATCACGTGGACAGTCATATGAGATATTTCCCCACGTGCCAAGACTTACAAGAACAAGGAAAAGGACACGTGGGTCATCTCTACTCAGCCCTCGCGCGTGTCGCATGTCCCTCTCTCACCGGACACTCAACTTTCTTTCCCAATCATTTGATGCGGTCGATTTGCTATTTCGCTAACTTCACCAATTACTCTTTTGCCCTTGGGGCCGTTATCATTCACTCATGAGCTGATCAAAGCCTCAATCATGGGTTTGTGTGTGTTTACATATGGTTGCAGCTGTACTCCACGTGACGTAGTCTCTCTATCCGCTTAAAGAGAATGTTCCTCCTCGATGTATATGCTTCTTTTTGGGCTTGAATAAAGCGGACTACGGACTAGTAAACCAAAAGATACTCCTACAAAGCATGTTGACACTCGAGGCCACTAACACCATGATTAACCGCGGTCTCTTAAGGTGGGGTTTTTAGCTTTTCTAAAAGACGTATCTTAGCTTTTAACTAAAAAAACCTAAGAACCGTCTCTTAAATAAGAACCATAAGAGCCGTCTCTTAGCGGGAAAAATGTAAAAAAAAAAAAAAAAAATTAAAAAGAAAAATTTTACGTTAAGAACCCCACCTTAAGAGACACGGGTTAATCATGACCTAAGCTTTTATCAAATTAAATTTGATTGATTAAAGATAAGCAACACTGTTGAGCCTTTTATCGGCCCACTTTAAAAAATACATGCACAAACGAGCGTTTCGAAGTAAATAAACCAGTGGGTACCAGTAAACTTCATGCCATTTACAATGAAAACAACTAAAACCGCTTGACGTTTGAGGTTGCAAGCATTTTTATTTCTCCACAAAGAACAAGCTGAACATTCAAACAACGGAGTTAAAATTTATATTGGTGAGCATTCGGATGTTAGATTAATTGAGACGAGACGTGCATATCTGTTAGGAACTGCCTGCAAATTGATTGTGCATATGTGTTTCTGTTCACATCTACCGCTATTCACCTAAAGCATATGAAAGTTGGGATGAGTAAAATAGATGGATCATAGAACGTGCGGTGTAAAAAAGATGCAACTTCGCGATAGGATTATATTATACTTATCTTACAAAATGGCGTGGGCCACGTCCATGGTTCCTCCGTGGAACTGCATGACTGATTACAAATCATGTTAAACAATGGCATTAAACTGATGATGTACGTACTCTTTCCAGGTACAATCAAACTATGACATTCTTAGAAATTTGTCAGACATGTACAATCAAATTATGGCTTTCTTATAAATATTATCTCCTATTAGCCATTAGAATGATCGATGTACTCTTTCCAAGTTAATTCTATAAAAGCTGTAATATACATTTCAATTAAGGGTGTAACTGAACTATTTATTTCATGAATATCATGAATAAAAGGAAGGGAAACAAATGAAACGAAAAAGAATATTCAAATTTAATTATTAATTGAATTAAAATTAGTCATCCTACTCTGTTCACTTATTCATTAACATTTATGTTGCTTAATGTTTTTACAAAGAAATCGTTCTCTTTCGATTTATCCAAAATAATTTAGGGTTGCTTTTATGAATGTCTTTCACTATAAGTCTATAACTGGTGTTAGTAATCAAATGGAATGACCCACTCCATGTATTTTTATTCCATATTTTGTTCATCTAGTAACAACCTAATTGTTTTTTTTAATATAATCGGTTCACGGTGATTTCTAAATAGTTTCTTTAAAGTTTTTATTTCCAAAATAATTTTTACGAAAAAATAATTGAAATAACCGTTTTATTTTGAAAATTTTAATATTTATTATCATTTTTTAATTTTAAACATAACCTCCAAAACTCACTTTATAACTCTAAACACTATGTGTAAATTAGTTAAACCTTGGGATAAAAGTATATATTTACACATTTTAATAAAATTTATCGTAGTCATTTTTTTTTCTTTTTGAATGTTATTTTTGTGACAAAAATATTTTTCACCATATCTTATGATATTTCTATATATAAAATGTTAACTTTGTAGTAGTAATTGCCATCGATACGCAAAAAAGAAAAGAAAAGAAAAGAAATTCCTAGTAATTTGATTGATTCGTACGTGCAAAACAATTTAATAACTTCTTTGTGTTGATATTTCCGTAGAAATTTCCGATTGTGGAATACGATTCCACTAAAAAGAGTCTAATTCCTTCAGAACTTTCTTACACGTTCTTAAGAAAAGAAAAACTTTTTTTTAAAAGAAAGAAAAACTTTCTTGCACGTTCTCAAAATATACTGCATGTATAAATACCCCTCACATATATACATGCAAAGACCACAAAAAAGAGAGAGAGAATGGAGCCTGTTAAATCACACATCAGTGGCCATCAAAATGTCATCGTGATGCGTCACGGCGATCGAATAGATCGTTTTGAGCCACTATGGGCTTCTACCGCTGAAAGACCGTGGGATCCGCCGCTCATTCACGACGGTAAGGTTCGTGCCTTTCAAACCGGTCAAAGAATCAGTTCTCAGGTTGCGTTTCCGATTCACCGAGTCTTTGTCTCTCCTTTCCTCCGCTGCGTCCAGACAGCTGCTGAAGTTGTCGCCGCTCTCTCTTCCTTCCCTTCCACTGATAACTTTAAGCTCAAGGTTAGTCACCATATCGCCCTAGCTATGCATATATAATATGAAGTATATATTGTGAAATAAACTGAATATGCTTTCTTATCGACTTAAGCTTTCTACATAATATGTTTATCTAAACATGTGTCGGCGTAAATCGTAAAACCCTAATTAGATCTATACAAACCCAAAACGTGAATTATATATATGCCACAAATTACGTGCATGTAAGTTAAGATATATACACTCACATATTACGTGTACTTTTTTGAATGATGAAAGATTTGCTGAGAAGATTTGTTATGTTCTTTAAATGCATACGTGTTGATCATTTTTGATTCAAGCAATCGAGATGCTGATGCCTTGTCTTGTCTCGTCTGCTTCAGGTAGCTATAGAGTTTGGATTGTGCGAGATACTGAACTCATTGGCTATTAAGAGTAACGTTGCTCCCAAAGATGGGAAGTTTGATTTCAATATTTCAGATCTTGAAGCTATGTTTCCTAAGGGAACCGTGGACCATAATGTCGATATGGTTTATAAAGAGGTACTCTATATCTGACTCTCCACGTTCTTCATTTCTTTGAGTATAACTTGATATAGATATATTTGAATCATGATTCCACGTTGGTTTGGTGTAGTTGCCACAATGGGGAGAATCTGCGGAAGCCTTCAAGTTACGATATGTTAATACATTGAAAGTTCTTGCAGAGAAGTATCCTTCTGAGAACTTGCTCTTAATCACTCATCGTAAGCATAAAATGATTATGGCCTTTTAATTAGTTTAAAATCAAAACCAACATATCTCTAATCTTGAGAACGTTTCTTTAGGGGGAGGAGTAAGTACTTTACTTTACAAGTACTTGAAAGACGCAACTAAGCGCATGGTAGATTATTGTGGCTGTGTTGACTTGAGAAGATTGAATAAAGATGGATTTGGTGAATCAGTGGACTTCGAGGTGGTTACTAGTCATGGAGTATCATTAAAGCACCAGAATGATTTTAAAGAGAGATTGTCAATAGAAGATGTCGTAAATACATAGTTTACCGATCCAAAAGTTATGAAAAAATATTTATCGTGAAATTATCTGTGAAGTTGTTCATCAGTAAAGTATATGTTGTCAGTAGTTTATTATAATTTATAATAAATGTTATATAGTGATGTACCAATGTTTAAAAAATTGTAACTTTTGTAATTTAAATACATACTTTCTCTCGTTCTTTTTATTTAATCTATTAAATTAGAGTTCTATGACTTTTTTTTTGTGATATTTTTATTTGAACCATCTATTAGAAAGTTAATCAAAATATACATAATTTAATTATAATATCTTAATCAAAAGCAATTAAACAATTTTTTTTTAAAAAATCTAACAATATCTTTTTAGAATCTTTTTAAAATTTATTTTCGTAATAAATTAATATAAATTATAATTATCACCAAAATATGATTATAAATTAACATTAATTCACTTCTGATTTTAAAACAAAATTTTTAAAACATATAAAATGTTTTAATTATATTTTACTGACAATTAAAAATTAAAATAATTATTTGCAAAGTATATTAAAAAAATTATGTTAAAATTCTTTTAAATGTTATTTATATTTTAAATAAAAATATATTAAAATATATGTAATATACTAAATTTGAGTCATATTATGCTTTTCATGTGTTGTATTTTAATTTTAGATTATTAAACACATGTTCATCTAAATTATTTAGATTACTTGATATAAAATATTTATTTATACATGTAATTTATCATAAATATGTTTAACCAATTTAAATCAAATTAGTCATTAATCCGAAACCAACCCACAATGCATTTCGAAAATAAAATCACATCTACATAATAAACAATTCACATATCTTACATTCCTTAATGTTTATAATTTTTTCAAAAAACTAATCAGTTATAAATGAAATCATATATATTAAATCTAATTTTTAACATATCATATATTCACTAATATATTTAATTAAAAAGCGTAAAAACACATTCAAAATAGATCATATAAAAATTAATTTCTCTTAAAGATCTCAAACTATATGAAACTGAATGGAAAATTAAGATTAAGGTTAATAGGTCAAAGTAACACATTTAAAGTTAGAGTTGGTGTAGACTTCTCGCTGTCACTTCATATACAAATACTTATATTAGGTAGTCAAAGCTCTGTGACGACATACGATCCCTCTAGAAGGTAGAAACAACAAACTTAAACAATCTATAAAGTAAAATAAATGTTTAACTATAAAAATGAAACTTAACCGCGCTTGACACGGGTTCTATTCTAGTTTGACTTTAAAAAGAAAACAATTTGGGTACAAAATAAATAATGTGTAAGTTTTTTCAGATACAAAATTATCGTTTGAAATTTGTGATCAGTTATATAATATTACATTTTTCTTATTGGTTAGATTAATGTTATATAATGATATATTTATTTAATCAAGATAAAAGTTATAAAAGTTATCACTTTTATTATGTTTTAATATGAATGGGTACATTTTGTAATTTAAAAATCTAATGCTATAATTTACATATATTTAATTTATGCTTTTAGTCCTTTACATCATGTACTATTATTTCCAACGTACTCTCAAAGGGTACGCCACCAACCACCAACAGAGCAACAATGGAGTCCTCTGCTAATGCGAATATCAACAATGGCTACCAAAACATCTTGATGTTGCGTCACGGTGATCGCATCGATAAGATCAACCCACTCTGGCTCGATACAGCTTCAAGACCTTGGGACCCTCCTCTCGTTCAGGACGGTTTGGTTCGTGCGTTTCAAACTGGTCAACGGATCCGATCTACAATCCAGTTTCCGATCCACAGAGTGTTCGTCTCTCCTTTCATCCGCTGTGTTCAGACCGCTTCAGAAGTTATCGCCGCTCTCGCAGCCGTCGATGTAAACCCTAACGCTACGTCGTCCAAAGACGTTATTTCTATCGATAAATCTAAGCTTAAGGTCAGAGTCTGATCATTTTCAGTCTATATGTGTTGAACTATGACTGTTGTGTTTGTATGTAATGGTATAAACTAGTTAAGTTGGTTCTTGTCTGCTTCAGGTGTCTATTGAGTTTGGTTTGAGTGAGATGCTGAACAGTATGGCTATTAAGCCTGAGGTTGCTCCAAAAGATGGGAAGTTTGATTTCTTGATTTCAGATCTTGAAGCTATGTTTCCTGAGGGAATGGTGGATCATAATGTCGATCCTGTTTATAAAGAGGTAATCTCTATGTACCCTTGTATTGTTCTGTTTCTGATGTTGTTTTCTTGGAAGCGATTTGAGTATATAAACTGGATGATCTTCTTATGAGTGTCTCACGTTGGTTGTGTTCAGATGCCACAATGGGAAGAGACTGTGGAAGAATGCACAGATCGATTTCTAACTTTGGTGAAGACTCTTGCTGATAAGTACCCTTCAGAGAACTTGCTCTTAGTCACTCACGGTAAGCAAAGTCGTTCTTGGTTTGGTTATGTGGATCTTGTACACACACTCTTGACTTGATTAGTTTTAAATCTCTGCTTTGCTTCTCCTTGTGTTTCTAAGACTGCAGTATCCATCTAGCAAAGCTGTTCTGTGCTTGCACTAGAGCAAAGATTCTATGTTGACTTGTAAGAACCTCTATGTGCAGGGGAAGGAGTAAGGACTACATTTGCAACCTTTAAAGACGTAGATGTGTACGAAGTCGAGTATTGTGCTTGTGCTGAACTGAGAAGACAGGTCTTGAGTCAAGAAGGGTCTACTAAAGCTGGAGACTTTGAAGTGATTACAAGTCTTGGTCAAGCTGGAATCAAGTACCATTCCTTGACCACCACAGCAAAACCAAGTGTGAAGTGGTTTTGAGTCATGGTCAAGCTGGAATCAGGTTTAGTCATGATCCTGTCATAAGACCGAACACCGGTTTAGTCAATTTCCTTTAGTTCCTCTGTTTATGTACTGTTTGAGTTGCTTTTGTATGAATTATGAAATATAATTTTTTAAAGTTTGATTCAGTCAAATAAGATATTACATTTCTGCCAACAAAAGAACATTAACAGAGAAACAAGGATTGTCATTACATAACAAAGTAGTTAAAGAGTGTTGCATGTGTGAAGCACATCTAAAAACAAAGCTAGTTAGAGTCTGACCTAAACACACACATGCAGGGGGGAAGCAATCTAATAGAAACAAACAAACAACAACAATCTAAGGACTCTGATTTGGATCGTCAACTTGATCAAACATGTCGGCAGGGAAATCATCTAAGAAAACATCAGCTTCTTCTTCATCAGCATCATCCTTTGAAACATGTCTGCATCTTCTTGGCATAGGAGACGGCTCAAAAAACGGCTGGGGAAGAACGAACAACGGCTCGGAAGAACCAGCAGGTCCGAGGATATCGTAGTAATAAGGGTTGTCGAGTCTAGCCAAAAGATCTATGCTTTCTGGAGAGAAAGAGGTAACCGCTTGCTGATTAGCAATATGAAACTCAGACATGAGCGGAGTCGTCTCTGCAAGAACAAGATCATTCCCAAAAGCCATTGGCTTATGTTCTAACTTAATACCCAGTTCAGACAACCTCAAGTCTTCATCAACTTGGTCTGATGATGAGTAAGGAAGAATCTTGGAAGATGAAGAAGAAGCTGTAATCTCTTCCTCAACCAAACCAAAACTCTGAAACTAAAACACAAACACAAACTGAAAACTGAAACATCCTTTGTAACAAACATAAAATATACTCTATCTGTTTCATAAATCAGATGTTTAAAAAAATCTTTTTTCAAAAATACATATTTTTTATTTTAAAACATTTTTTTGGTTAATATTCTTTTCGACAAATTCGTAATATATTGATATTAAAAGTATTTTACAAGATACAAAAACAAATTACAAACCTAAAACAAAAATCAATCTTATTGGAATACTATTGACATACAATTATAAGAAATTAGTAATCAAATAAATTTATTATCAAAATTTCATATGTTTTTTTTTGTGTGAAAACACAAAAACATAAATTATTAAGAATTAGAGGAAGTATATTATATACCTGAGAGGCATATATGGATTGGATTGGTTTAACGTTTATTCCTTTGTTTGGATGAGAAGAAGGTTTAGGATTGCTAGAACTGGATGCATCAGAAGAGTTATGGAGAATCCTAGCGAGTCTCTTGAGTCTACTACTCCAAAAATTCTTGACATCATTATCAGTTCTTCCCGGTAAATACGTAGCGATTCTCGCCCATTTGTTACCAAACTCCGCCTGCAAATCAATCACCGTCCTCTCTTCCTCCGCCGAGAACTTGCACCCACTAAAAAAACCCCATAACGTTTAAGCAAACAAAACCAAGAGGAGGACTAGAGGGAAGTTACAAAGTAATATACCTTTTGAGATTAGGACGGAGTTTGTTGACCCAACGGAGACGGCAAGATTTGCCGGTGCGTTGAAGAAGACCTTTGGATCGAATGGAGCTCCAGTCTCGTGGACCGTATCTATTAACATGGTTGATGAGTACTTCGTCTTCTTCGGCTTTCCATGGACCTTTCTTAATCTCTTCCTTTTTAACTGCTTCCATGTTTTTGTTTGGTAAGTCGTGTTGTGTTGTGTCTGCGGAAGTTTCTTGTAGTGACGGTTGTGGGCGGTTATCACCCCCACTCTCCAAGTTTCTCTCCGATTATTTGAATTTTGTAATATTACTTAAATACCCTCGTATTGTTACTAGCCCAAAAGCTAAGCCCGGTTTAGGTTGAGCCCATCACTATATTCGATTTGAGTCTATTTACTTACTGCATGGGATGGGATAATGATTTGCATGCACGTCTGATTATGCTGCATAATTTATGCAACCTTTACGTGATTTTGCACACTCCCAAAAAATGCATGTATTTATGTTAAATGAAAAATGATGCAGTTCGAGTGAAAACTGGAAACATTTTGAGCCGAGAAACAAGCGTTACTAGATGTAATTTAATTGAAATCTGCTTAGAGTTATAAAAACATCGTCAATTAGAAGTATCTAATTACAAAAAAAAAATCCAATTCAACTATTCGTAGCCAAAAAAAAAACTACTGTAACTATTACTTGATGTTAGAGCATACGCAATAAAAATCTTTTGACGAGAAAATCTCTTAGGAAGATGTATTGGATTAAAAGTTTTAAGAGATTTTAGATTTTCATTAAAATCTTATTTTATTCAATCAATGATTTCTAAATATCTTCTCAAATCACCTGTTATTGAATATGAGATTTAGGTAATTTTTTTCCAAAATCATCTAAAATGTTGTGTTATTCAATCAGTAATTCATAAAGAGCATACCAAATCCAGTGATATTGAAAACTAAACAATTTTTTTTTGAAAAAAAGTTATGAATTGGATTTGAGGAGACTTTACATCCATTGCTAGTTAAATATGTTGGAGAGATTCAAAATAAAAGTTTCAAATATATGAGGAAAGAGACATTGTTCAGTCTCTACCTCTGAGACTCCTTCATCCTCTATCGTCACTGATTTTTCATTCTCCAGATTTTCAAGCTCCTTCACCCATCAGATCATAAACCTTTAATTCAATAGCCGATCATGGGTTTTAATTTAATAGTCGATCTTAACTTAACGTATTTAACCAAATTGTTCTCTTTTGTTAGCCATGAACCTCCAAAAATAGAGAATCAGGGGTATTGGATTATGAATAATACCTTATCTTTATGATTCGTTGGTAGACTGAGATTATGTTGTGTTCAATCAACTTTAAGTAAAACATAAGATAAACAAATGATAATTAGATGAATATTTCAGTGTGTATGTGTCCTGAAAGCTATCTTTGTGGGTGAAAAACATACGATGTTGATGACTTGTATAAGACACTCCATTGTTTGCAACTCTGCAAGAGTTACACACCATAAATAAAAAGTGAACTTTGAAAAGTGACGACTTTAACCTAAACTAGAGTTAAGAATTATCTCAAATCATTTAAACTATTCTAAAATCTAAGGAAAAAAATCTTACCAAATCATCACTAATTTTTCGTCTGTTTAATAAATCTCTTACCAAAATCAACTATATATATTTACTCAAACTCTCCTTAAATCCCACCATATCTGAAATCCATTAAACCATTCTTAAATCATTAATTCAATACACCCCTTTAGAGAGACATGCAGATCTCTTAGGCAATATGCAGGGTTCGAAGGCCATACATACTACATTTATAACTATAATTATAAAAAAAGAGACATTGTGCATTTTAGTATAACTGATGAATTGAATCTGGAGTTCTTCATATCTTTCTCGCATCTCCCGTGTGTTTCTCGAAACGTCTCAAATACCATTTTATATTCACAGGAAATGAAAGCACAGAACCAGAGAAAGTAAGTTGTTGTTCTAGCACCATTAAAGGGGGTCCTTAATAGGGGTGTTTGATGGGTCCACCAAAACCATAAGCACCACCAAAACCATAAGCACCACCTCTTAGAGCATCTGCAACCAAAGCACCCCACTTGGGGTGCTTAATTTTTCTTTTTTCTGATTTAAAAAAAGAAGAAGTAGACCAATCACGGGTCGCCACGTGTCAGTGAGACCGTGCAAGAACCAAAGAAAATGGGGGTGCTTATTTGGGAGTTTTAAGAGTTGTTTTTTGGGGGTGCTAGTGGGCCCCACCCCTTAAGCACCACCTAAGCAACCCGGTTGCGGGTGCTCTTAGATCACCAGCAGCAACAAACTCCTCAATATCGATTTCCCATGTAACTTTTTGATTATTTTATTCTTTTTCATTTTCGTTTGATTTTTTTTTTAAATATATATATATATATATATATATATATAGAACCGAACCTATCGCGGGCCGCCACGTGTCGTGGGGCCCGCAAAATAGTTAAGATTCGGTTCAGCGGGATGAACTTCTCTCTCCCAGGTTCATCTCCCTTTCATTATTATATTCTTTCTTTTTATTGAAAAACGTGTGAACTTCAATTAACATCCCCTAATGTTGATGCTCTTAAACATCCTAATTAAGCACTAGCTCTTATACTGTTCACGGGTCCCACTGACATGTGGCGGTCCGTGATTGATTCGTTTTATTTATTTTTTTAAAAGAAAATTAAAAATAAAAATAAACACCCTAAATGGGGTACTATGGTTGAAGATGTTCTTAGACTGCAATAAGCAAACCAAAAGAGTATATTAAATATAAATAAAGATTATAAAACAAATAAAATGCTATAATTAACACGACCTTTTTATAAAAATGATACTATTCGTGAAATGTAGGTTTTTGAAAGCTGCATCTAATACCTTCCTCCAAATTAAGGTAATCAAAAACATTTCGAATTATATACCATACTTAATTAATTGATGTGCAAGTTGGACATGGGCACCACCAATAGGGTTAACCGATTTTAAACTTCACTTCATTTTCGAATCTAATAAAGTCATCTATATTTTAACCTAACTTGTCATAAAATTGCGGTTTTGGAATCGGTGCGTTCTAAATTTATCCGAATGAAACACATGTGATTAGTGGCCTATATAAGATAAACATCATTTGTTTCTTCTCCATCTTTCTTTGAAGTTAATTTTTTTTCTTACAACAACTACTCTTTCTTATTCTTCTTCTCTCCTTTGCTTGTACTCTCCCATGGATTCATCAACATCCATTCCTAACAAAATGGACCGAACGTTGGATCTTGAATCAGGCACAAACCATGAGTTGAGCAAACCGGTTCCTGGGATGTGGAGGTTTCCTACAAATCCAGATCTTTGTTGTATCTACAGAGTGCCAGGCTGTCTACGTGAAGTAAACCCAAAAGCATACACTCCTCAGTTAGTCCTCATTGGACCACTTCACCGTTCTTTAAAATCTCAAGCTCTTAAGTCTCGAGGAGATATCACCAAGGCAAAGTCATTGGGATACTTAAACACGGAGGCGCACAAGAAGATTTACTTAGCGGAATTCGCAAAAAGGGTCGAAGGGAACAAAGTTGTTGAAGGATTAAGAAGAACAATAGAGCAAGACGAGGAAATGATTAGGGCAAGCTACTCAGAATCAACGGCTTGGATTGACTCTCCAGACTTTGTGGAGATGATCCTACATGACTCTATTTTCATAATAGAGCTCATGTTAAGGTTTAACTTAAGAGGACCAGAGAGAATAGGAGATCCTCTGATGGACGAGCCTTGTCTTGAAAATACAATCAAGAGAGATCTAATTTTGCTCGAGAACCAACTTCCTTACTTCATCCTCGAAAAACTATTTGATCCAATCATCAAAATGCTGTACCCAAGCGAGACAATGCGTACACTTGTGATCAACTACTTTGAACTGGACAAGAAGAAGAAGCTCAAAGAGAACTCTAAGTTCAGACATTTCACTGATCTGTTCAGATGTATTCGCGTGGAAACACTTCCTGATGATGGTGTAGGGAACTACGAACACATAGCAAAGATGCATAATGCAGATAAGCTATACAACAGGGGAGTGAAGTTTGAGGCTGTAGAAGAAGATTATTCTGTTTGGGTGAAATTCGACGTTGAAACTGGTCGTTTGAAGATACCTTGTTTCAGGGCTGATGATGACGTGGAGATAGAACTTAGAAACGTAATGGCGTTTGAGCAATCGTATTATCCTTACAATGCCTATGTTTGTGACTATTGCACCTTCTTGGATTTCTTGATCGACTCCGAGAAAGACGTAGACTTGCTCGTTGAGAAAGGTAACCCTTTTATCGTAGATATATATATATGTCTAATATATCCATATGTATACACAATACATGCATGTTTTGACTTTAACATGGTTAATTAGTGCATTCACATTATACCATCTTTAACCCGGGTCTCTTAGGATGAAGTTCTTAACTTGATTTGACATTTTTTTTATACTTTTCGGATAAGAGACGTCTCTTATATCTCTTATTTAAAAGACGGTTCTTAAGTTTTCTTCGTTAAAATTAAGAAACGTCTCTTAAAAAAAATAAGAACTTCATGCTAAAAGACCTATATTATAGATTATGATGCTCTTAGCACACATTCATGTTTTGACATGGTTAATTAGTGGCTCTTAAAGTAACTTTATATAGTTTCTTTATTTATTTTTCATATTAAGTAATATGATTGCTACATATAATACTTTTTTTTTGTAAATTATATATAGAAAATTAAAATAAGGTTATTTTGATACTGTACTTGAAAAAATATATGTGAAAACTCTTAGACTACTATCTTCGTGGAGTGGAAAGAATATACTTTCCGAGATATGTGTTAACAGAGAGAAGTAGACAATGAAGAATGAAAGTGTAACGCCCCGACCGCCCATAGCTAATGGGCCATCCACGTCCGCTCTCTCGGTTCGTGGGCCCCAGTCCGTTCTAACGGTCGGTGCGTAAATTTTTCCAAGGCTTGAAATCATTGTTTACTGACCATGCAATCATCACATGACCTTTCCCCGTGCTTTGGCCTCATTCACATGGTATCGCGAATCACTTCCCGATAGGTCACCCGTCCTTTCACTACTCCAGCATAAGCACACTTAACCCTGGAGTTCTAAACGGATGTGTGACGGAAAAGGTAAGTCAACTTTGGTGACATAGATAGTCAAATCAATTCTCTTAAGCCTTTTTCACATATCACAACTCGGGATGTTACAATTCACCCCCTCTCAAAGAACGCAACGCCCTCGTTACGCCCCATGACAGGTCTCAAGACGTCTCTCGGGTCAGAACCGAGAAGGCTAACCACCTCTGCTACCACTTGTAACACCCCGACTGCCCATGGCAAATGGGCCACCCACGGCTAATGGGCCACCCATGCCCGCTCTCTCGGCCGGTGGGCCCTATCCCGTTCCAACGGTCGGTGCGTTATTTTTTTCTGAAGCTCTAAATCATTGTTTATTGACCCTGCAATCACCACATGACATTTCCCCGTGCTTTGGCCTCACTCACATGGTATCGGGAATCACTTCCTGATAGGTCACCCATCCTTTTCATTACTCCAGCATAAGCACGCTTAACCCTGGAGTTCTAAACGGATGTGTGACGAAAAATGTAAATCAACTTTGGTGACATAGGTAGCCAAATCAATTCTCTTAAGTCTTTTTCACATATCACAACTCGGGATGTTACAGAAAGCTACCTCCGAGAAAAAAGAGCGTCGCCGTAAACCAGAGGTACCAAATTGAAACCAACTAGAGGAGAGACAACCTTGACACGAATCAAAGGAAACCGTCGAGTATCCATAGACGACCAACTTTCTTGAAATCCATGCACTCCCACAAATCGGGATATGGTTGAGGTACCATCATCGTCTGCGTACCCCGACCCAACAAATGCCACCGAGCATACGAAAAACTCTTGAGCTCACAGGTCAACTTATTAAGGGCATTGCACGTCCGCGACTCCACCGAAATACATAAAGCCCACCACTGCTCACAGAAGACACCACCATGAATAAATCCGAAAACGACGATATGAAACTTCTTTTTGTTTAATCTGGGGTATCCCGGACCTATGGAATAGTCCATACTAATCTCCAAGGGGAAGTGCAATACACAGACAAGCCCTCTTTCCGGATATGCAAATGAGCCATAAGTATGGGCCAATATCCGTGTTGGTTTCTAGAAATAATGTGACTTAGTTACGTATAACAGGTAGATCAAACATGAAATGTGTTAACGTCCCAAGCCCCTCTCCTTATCACTTGACCACAAGATCCTGACACGATATGAAACTTCCTCACAAGAAAAAACAAGAACCATGAGTAAATCTAAGGGAAGAAGATGAAAATCACAAATCTCTTCCTTGAACCCTAATCGCCGACTACATCAACCAAGCGCAGCTACCGCGACCTCGTCTAGTGACCATAGAAAGAGGACCGCTGCAAGAGTCTAACCCTTCACGACCTGAGGCAATAGCCTGAAAACGAAACCCTAGCCCAATATCAAAGACATATCGATTGAGAGACAAAAGAAAGAAAGATGATTAAAGTAAAAAGAAAAACATGTAGACGAGAAAAAGAGCTTCCAGCGCCAGGGTAGCGCTCATGCGCGGCCGGCTGCCGGACCTGATTTCAGTTTAATTTGTAGGATCAAGAGAGACGTTGTTGTTATTTTCTTGCTCTTCGTCTTTTTGTCATTTCTTATTTATTAACATAGAAGAATTACAATATTTTATCTATGAAACTTGTTTTCATTAGAATATTTTTCAAAGTCCCTAAAGAAATATGTCAATCTATTAAATATATATTATAGTTTTTATTAAACTAATCATAAAATTAGTTAGTAATATATAATTAATATTTTTATTTCTTTCCTTAAATAAAAGTTATGAAATTACCTAGTATGATTAAATTATATATATATATATATATATATATGAAAATTAATAATTTTAATAATAATTATTTGATAACAATCTGGGTATCCTCCATAATTTATGTTTTAATTTTATATTATTAGCATAAAATAAACCATCATATTAAACATATAATAAAAATTACATTTTTCGTATATGTTATAATTTTAATTTTAAAATGAAAATAAATTACTAAAACTGTTAAAAGTTCCACATTAAAAAATCATGAATTAAGGTTTAAAGTTTTTCATATAAAATTATATAAATGATCATAAACCATATGAATAAAAAATGATTTAATAGATATTCAAAAGAATATATATATATGGATGTATAAAAGTACACAAATATTTAATTCGAAATTTGTATTGATTTGAAGTGAATTTTCAAGAATGATTATAAATTATCAAAACTCTCACATTGAAAATTTATCATGGATTACAATATTTGTTATAAAAAGATAAAGATAATCATAAAATATATGATTAAGAAGTTTCATTTAATTGATATACATATTAAATTATTATATATCTATGTTAATATCATTTAAATTTAATTATATCCATATAAAATATATTAAAGTGATTGTTTAGATTTATTTATCATAAAATTATTTTAAATAAATAAAGTGATTGGTTTGATGTTTTACAGTAATTTAATTATATATATAATAGTTATTTTTAATATTTAATATATATTTTTTATTGTTGGTTTTGTAATTTTTAAATACTGAAATTAGTATTTGTACATAAAATAATTTTTATATACAAACCTTATTTCGTACAAGGCGTGAATCTTAACTAGTCTTCTTAATATTTTATTACCGATGAAATTATTTTTCACCATTAAAACTTAATTGCATATTTTCACCATTAAGCTTTAATTGCATAATTAAATTATTTTAAATATTAATATCTTAATATTGAGCTTCGTATGATTTTCCACTGGGTATATTAAAGCACCTACAATGGAGAGTTCTAAGTAAATGTCTAATAATTAAAATTAAAAGAAATGTAGGAGAGAGATTAAGATAAAGTTCTCAAATTGGATATTTCCAGAACCTCATTAGAACTTTTTTGTCCACTTGACAACTATGAATGGAATCCTTTTAATTTAAGACATTTAAACTTAAACAGTTATTTTTATCAAATTAAAATAATAATAATAATAATTTCTTAAGAACCTTAAAATGAAGATTCCTATCAACCAATAGGGGAAAGAAACTTAGAACAAGATTAAAGGGGTTTTTAATGGATAGGGTCCACCAAAACCCTTAAGAATCACATTTTAAAACTCTTAATTAAAACTCCTTCTTAAGGGATTTTTGTAATGTTCGATCTCACTAACACGTGGAATCCCACAATTGTTTTTTTTTAAGTAAAAAAAATAAGAATCCCTTATGAGTTCTTAGAGCATCCACAATGGGGGTGTTTAGTGGGGCGCTTAAGCAGTGAGACCCACTAGCACCCATAAACCAAGCTCTTAAAATGCCCAATTAAACACCCTTTTTTGTTAGTTGCTTGCACTGTTTGCGGGTCCCACTGACACGTAGCGGCCCGCAATTGATTTTTTTTTTTTAATTTTTTTTTTAAAAAAAAATCAAAAAAAAAAAGAAAAGAAAAGAAGTTAAGCACCCTAATTAGATATCCAAGGTTGTGGATGCTCTTAGGATTGAACATGTTCTTAGGGTATTTTACCACATTTACCACGACTCGGGTCATGTGTCTCTAACTAGATTTGATTTTCGTTAAAAATTTAATTCAAAATTTTTGTTTTTAGAAGTTAGTTAGCTGATGTTAAAAAAATTAGTTAGCATAAAGCCTTAAACTCATGAAAATATGTCCAACTAACCCAAAAGAAATGATGATGCCACTGGTCAGATTGGTCAGTAGCCATTAATTAGCCCATGATTAACTTGTTATATTTGACTGTATTTGTAATGGTTTTGGTTGTTGTTTTCAACTACAAGGGATCATAAAGAATTGGTTGGGGCACCATGGTGCAATCTCTACGTTAGTGAACAAGCTCTGTTTGGGAGTCATGGACGATGGCTCTTCTTATGCTAGAATCGCAAAAGATGTCATTGATTACTACGATGACAGTTGCAATAAGTCACGCTCCATCCTCAAGCGCGTGTATTTCAGCAATCTGTGGAGAGGGACAGCCACCATAACTGCTGCATGTATATTGATACTAACTCTTATTCAAACCGTGAATTCGATCATTGATATCATTAAGAAGTGAACCAACTTATCACTAAAACCCACTTTGTAGAGTTCACCTTAATTTTATGTCATCATTGTTCATAAGATTTTGCTAGTTTCAACTAGCAACATCTGTTTTCTCTTCTCAATGATAACTCCTGCCTCTCTATCCTTGATGATTTTCAAAAGTATTTGTGATGTTTCTCTTTAATTCTAAGGGCATTCACATCAATGAACCTCTTCTTGGGGTTCATCTTTTTTTTTTATTATTAAAATTTTTTGTTTTTCTTTTTTGTTTTTTTTTTTAAAAAAAAAAGATAGACCAATCGCGGGCCGCCACGTGTCGTGGGGCCCGCGAAACAGTGGTGATACGGGTTCACCAGAGAGAACCCCAGAGCTACGGGTTCATCACTGTTCATCTAGAAAACTGTGTGAACCCCCCTTATGAACCCCTTATGAACCTTCAATGCACTTGCTCTAAGAGTTGATTGTAGAGTTGATTGTTATAGAAGCTCCTTTTGAATAAGATTAGTTAATACTCTATTTGTTTCAAAATAATATATGTTTTACTCCCTCCGTTTCATATTATGTTTCGTTTTAGAAAAATCTTTTTGTTACAAAATAAGTGTCGTTTTCGACTTTCGATGCAAAATTTATTAATTTTATGCTGCAGTTTATTTTTTATTGGTTGAAATATGGTTAAGTGTATAAGTAATTGTGTTTTTATATAGAAAATATGTAAAATTAATTATTTTCTTAATCCGTGTGCAAAAACTTAAAGTGACATTTATAATGAAACAGAGGGGGTAGGTTTTTCACACTTTTTAATAAAACACATTAAAACTTAATTAATAATACATAGTTTTTTGTAATTTTATATTTCCTATATTTCAAAAACAATAAGATTTCAAGAAATGCAATTAATATTTTTGAAAATCACAATTTTTCATTATTGGTTGACAAAAAATGCACTGAAAATATAAAGAATACATTATTTTGAAACAATTTTTTTTTCTAGAATATATATCTTTTTGTAACAGTATTTGGTATACATATATATACGTTTCGTCAGTTCTTCATAAAGATTTTTTTTCCGTAATTAAGTACGTACGAGTTAGCTCTTCATAAGCTAAGGTTGATGTGTACAAATCACTAAATGATCTTTAATTAACAGGAAACTAAAGATAGAGCAGTGAAACTTAATTGGATTTGAAAAACACAATTTGAACATAACGGCATGCATGGATATTCATTGCTAATCACATTCTGGTCTCAAATAGTATTATCATCTTTGAAATGCATTGACTGAATAAATCTTATATTGTGTATAGTTAAGAGTGAGATTGCATAGTTCCTCTAGGCGTAAAAAAGTTTATATCAAATCCGACTAGAATACTTGACAGTTAAACCTCTTCACTTGAATATCTATTTTATTTGATTACAACCGAGCGCTTCAATGCAAGAACCAGTGCTAGGATTTGATTTGAAATATTTTTATTGAAAATAAAGAGGCATCGCAGTTGAATAATGGTGTCGCTACTCACTACAGCATAATAATATTAGATCTGGCCGAAGGCACGATTTGGTATGGCCCAGAAAAATGCTAGGTTTTCAACCAATTCTGGTGAGTATTTACAATTCAGAAATGGACTCATGTACGCGTTTGTGTTTACAAATTATAATTATGATCATGATCTTTTACGGCGTCGCATAGACGACAATGTTTCTCTCAGTTCTCAACTTGATTTGTATATTAGCTTTGACAATTTTATCTCCTATAGTTGTTGGAATATGTTGGGTATTTTTGTTTTTACTTTTTACAGACATCGCCTAGTTACAATTTACAAAACCCATCATAACCAAGACTGGTCCAATGTTTTTCGAACATGATTAACCCAATCTCTTAATTGAGATTCTTAACTCATGATTTGACTTTTTTTTTGACATTTTTCGGATAAGAGACGTCTCTTATATTTCTTATTTAAAAAATCTTAACTTTTCTTAGTTAAAAACTAAGAAAAGTTAAGAACTAAGAAAATTTAATAACTATCTTTTAGCCGAAAACAGTAAACATATGATGAGCCCAAACTGCTGCCACGCCGCAGAACGAGAGCTCGTGTGGAACCTTTTCTTTCTGGCGTAACTCAATGAATGAAGGGAAGAGTATGAGGAAGTTTACTGTTAAGACCGGTGCATTCCGTTCTAGAAAGTTAAGAACCTCAGTTAAAAGACTGGGGTTAATCATGTTCTAAAACTCTAAGCTATTTTTCTTTTTCTTTTTTAAAAGAATATTTTTAATATTTTTGATTTTAAAACACATAGACACGTAAAAATAGGTCAAATATCTCAAATATATTTTATTAAGTTTTTGTCACAAAATAGCACTTATGAAAAAATGATCAAAATAGATTTTTTATTTAATTTTTTTAATATTTATTTTTTTAAATTTTAAATCTCACTTCCAAAACCTCACACCATAACTCTAAACCTTAAATCTAGATTAGTTTATCCAAAGAATATATTTAATAAATTTTATTTTAGTCATTTTTTTTCCTTAAAGACTATCTTGTGACAAAAACTTTAAAAAAAAACTATTATAAGATATTTCTCAAAAAAAAATACAAGAAAATAAATAAATAAATAAAAACTAATTCGAGCCATAACCAAGCTCACCCAAACCAGATTGTTTTGAAACCAGAAACCAATTTATGTAATATCAGCAACATATCTTTTTATATTTTTAATCTAAAATCATACATATACTTATAATATAATTACATCAAACTTTATAAACTAATTTGATTTCCTTAATGATTGGTAGATATAATTTTATAAATTTAACTACATAGAAATATCAATCAAAGTTATCATAAACATTTCACTGTATTTAATCATAATTTTAGTAAAATAATTTGTTTATATAAAATGTACAATTTTAAATTAATTATCATTTGATGATACATTTATTCAATATATTTAATGATAAAAGTTTATAAATAAAGATAAAAGTTTTTTCAAATATTATTATGATCAAAATAATTATAAATGATATTTACATATAAACACTAGCAAAACATATAAATATTTTTCCAAAATATTCAAATTGGCATATATATAATTATCGTGGAGAATGGCTTTTTATCCCATGACTTTAGTATATATTGGGCCAGGCCTGAATATGGAAAGCCCATATTCGCAGGATGTCCTTTCTCAACAAAACCTCTTCCCAGTCGCCGCCGAGCACCGCCGTCTTGTTGCAGAAGCCGAGAGAGAGTAAAAAAATTCTTCTTCTTCTTCTTCTTCTTCTGCTTCTTCGCTTCTTATCTCTTTTTTTCACTGGACGCATTATCTATCTCTCGCTTTCAAAGGCATAAACGGTAACCCCTTCTCTGTTCATCACATGTATCGATCAGTTGAAAGATGAATCCTCATTGATGCTCTTATCTTTCCTACTCTAACTGTCTTAATATACTCTACTTGCAAATGGGCTTCCCAAAGATTTGATTTTTTTTCTTTCAGAAGTGTTAGTCATAGCAAATAATGGAGGGGAGATTGGCTAATATGTGGAGGTTAACGGTGAACGAAAGTAAGTTCGTGGAAACTGCGTTGCAATCTGAGCTCAGAGTCGATGGTCGTGGTCTTTATGATTACCGCAAGCTTACTATTAAGTTTGGAAAGTAAGTGCTTTCTGCTTATGGATACTGTTTCTGCATCTTGGATGCTTCTAGCTCAGAAAAGCTTCAATCTTTTTGTTGGGTTTTGTAATAAATTTGAGTGTATGTGGTTTGTACATAACAGTCTCTCTAGTCTCCTACTACTTCACTTGAATCCTTAATGGGGATTTGTAACTAAAGAGCTCTTTTCATCTTTTGTGAATTAACAGAGAATATGGTAGCTCTGAAGTTCAACTTGGTCAGACTCATGTGATGGGTTTTGTGACTGCTCAGTTGGTACAACCTTACAAAGACAGACCTAATGAAGGTTCTCTCTCTATCTTCACTGAGTTCTCTCCTATGGCTGATCCATCTTTTGAGCCTGGTCGTCCTGGTGAATCTGCTGTGGAGCTGGGCCGTATTATCGACCGTGGTCTAAGGTAAATCTCTCTGCATCAAAAGATAGCACAGACAATGGTAAAATTGGTCACTCTGTTGCTTGCAGAGAAAGCCGTGCGGTAGATACAGAGTCACTATGCGTTCTAGCTGGAAAGAAGGTCTGGTCTGTTCGCATTGATCTTCACATTTTGGACAATGGAGGGTAGGTTTTTTATTGGATACAGTGCTTCTCCTCTCTTTCATGTTCATTGAAGGTTCTTGTTTTTAAGATGATGATCTCTTCTATAGGAACTTGGTTGATGCTGCAAATATTGCTGCGTTAGCTGCGCTCATGACGTTTAGGAGACCAGACTGCACTGTAGGAGGGGAGAACGGTCAAGAAGTTATCATACATCCTCTAGAGGTTAGTCATATCAAGAGGAACTTGTAGGAGTATGTTAAAGTAGAGAAGGAAGTTTCTCAACTTCAGTCTTTTACTTTCTTTCTGCAGGAACGGGAGCCACTCCCACTGATAATACATCATCTCCCAATAGCCTTTACGTTTGGATTTTTCAACAAAGGCAACATTGTGGTAATAGAAATTGATTTTTTCGGTTACCTTTTTAAGAGATAAGAAACGGTGTTGTGTTGTTATGTAGGTGATGGACCCAACATATGTTGAAGAAGAGGTTATGTGTGGGAGAATGACTGTTACAGTCAACGCCAATGGCGATATATGTGCAATCCAAAAACCAGGAGAAGAGGGTGTGAACCAGAGTGTAATCCTTCATTGCTTGCGGCTAGCTTCGTCAAGAGCTGCTGCAACAACAAAGATTATTAGAGAAGAGGTAAAAAGTTGCAGAGCTTTTTCCTTTTGGATACAAAAAGATAACAGTTAGTTCACATTTTTTTGCTCTGCTTTGTTTTCTCGGTGCAGGTTGAAGCATATAACCGTGAGAAGAGCTTACAGAAAGTGAAGCGACATCCTACTTTGGCTAAACCAGAAGTTTCTGGACCTTTTGTAGTTCTGAAGGAGGGACATAAGAAGAAGGCTTCAGTTGAGGAAAAATCTGCAGAGATACCTCGGGAACATGTCAGCAAGGAACAAGAAGCTGTTGCCTCTTCTGCCACTCTCAAAGGAACTGAAACTTGTTCTGTTTCTTCTGATCCAGAAGAATCTGTGACCAAGTCACCGATCAAGAGAAACACAAGCGACTCTGGAGATGCGCAGAAAGAAGTAACCGGAGATGTAGAGATGAAAGATACACCTGAGGTTACAGAAGACAAGGATGGAGAGAAGACACTCAAAGATGCTGTGAAACCTAAGAAGAAGAAGAAGAGGAAAAACAAAAGCACTTGAAAGAAGTTTGAGGATTAGCACTTTAATTACAGAAGAAAAGAAACAGCACAAAGCAATTTGTTTAGCACTTCATTACAAAGTGATTTGTTTCTTATTGTGGAATACATCCATCCCTCTATATTCGTTTGAAAATGAAAGAATAGTTCTCTATGCTTAATGGTGTTGATAATCCTATCTCATTCTATGAAATCAATTCATACAATCCTTGATTTTATTTTTAATATTTTTAATACCCACACACACTAAACTATTCAAATTGTATATAAAACATGAAGTAATCTAAGTGCTTTATCTGAGTTTGATGGGAAGGTGGCGTTTCTCCTTTTTTCCGGCAAGGCAGAAGCAGGAGAAAGTCCATGCGCCATCATATAAATTAGTAACGCATACGACATTAAGCCAATTTAACACATTTGTCGATTCATGCTGATATCACATAGCCAATGGCCATCATGGATATATGGCCATTTTTCTATAATCGTGACTATATTATTTAAATAACTCAACATGACCATATTTAGATATATGACCCTATATAACTGCCCATATTTCTGTATTTTGTAGTTTTGCTAGGCTCGGATAATGGCAGTAAATATATTTTATTTGGAAGTTTAATTAGAATGTGATGTATTGTGTTTTGTTTTATTGGTTTTTTCGAAAAACTTGAAAAGTTTTTGAGTTGTTGCATCTCGAGCCATTAGGAGAAAACAATGGATCTTTTTGATGTCTCTATACTTTGCTATTTTTCTAAGACGAGTTTGGCTTTGAGGTGGTTTGTGTTACAGGAAATGCAATACATACATAACTCTCTGTTCAGTTAAAAATGAAATAATGGTAATCTATGCTTAATCATGTTAATAATCTTATATCCCAATTAGCCAAATTGTTAAAATTCGAAAATATTTTTTGAAACTATATAAAAAAATTATCTTGGAACTTTTAATACTTATTTATTTATTTATAAAAAAAACAAACCACCTCACTCCCTCTCCCAAAACATTACCTATTAACTTTAAACATTAAGTATAAATTAGTTAATCCTAAAGATATAAATGTATGTTTATCTTTTAATAAAATTTATTTTGGTCATTTTGGCTTGTTTTTTTTGAAAAGAAACTTAAGATACAATAAGAAAATTATCTATTATTATTTAGATTAGGCTTCAATTGTTTTTATACAGATAAGTTACAAATAACTTAAACTATTGTACAGTTGAAAAAAAATATTCATAACTTGTATATATTTTTGTAAATATCGATATATGTGCATGATAATTTTTTTTTAAAAAAATATTGGTTATCTTCAATTATGCAAATCCAAAACAAAATTTTTAGATTTGTTTGCAAAATAACATATATTGACTTATACATAAGTTTACAAAAATATATTTTATAAGATGATAAAGCAAACAAAACACACCTTCTAAAATAATATGACTTTAACCAAATGGAATCAAGAAACAATTGCAGTTCAATTTAGAAGAATAAATGTAATTTAATATATCAAAAATAATTGAACTAACTAGAATTTTTTACAAGCAAAGTCACATGCATATATAAAAAATGTTTTTATTTAAAACAATTAAGCAAATAAAATCAAAATATTAATAAATTATTATGATTTTATAATTTTAAATATTAATATCCCTGCATTATCACATGAGAATCATCCATCATGAAAGTAAATGAGGACCCTTTTTCAATGTCTTGGAGCATCAGAAGAAGTTGACAGCAATCTGTGAAAACGGAGACGGAGACATAAATTGCTATTAGTCACATACACACTAAACTATTCAAATTGCATACTAAAGGATGTAATAAAGCTCGGTGATCCACACCTGAAGTAATCTAAATGCTTTCTCTTAGTTTGATGGGAAGGTCAAGGTCAGGTTCAGAGGGAGTCAAGGGAGAGAAATAATTATCAACCATGTCTTCCGAAACTTTCTCCAATGTTGGTGGATCCCACTGCACAACACCAAACTCAATCGTTAACACCTTAATCTCTTTATAATGACGTGCTTATAAAGATTAACAAGTACCTTTGGTGCTTCGTCCTTGTCTATCAATCGAGCTCTTACACCCTTTTCACCATTGAAACATTACTTATCAGCTCACTCGTTGCTCTTTAAGCAAAGTCATATTTCATATGCCAAAAACACTCGCATACCTCACAAAAATTGCCGGAAAAGTTGCCGACTGTTCCTTGTAGTGACATTCTATACTCTCGAATCAAGCACTGATCAAGTGTTTGAGATCTTCCTTCTCGGACCTAATTGGATTCGTATAAAGAAGCTATATATAAGTCGATAAAAGGAAATATGAGATCTTTAAAGATGTTTACAAACAGTGAACTTACAGATCTCAATGCAACCTTCAGGGACAACGGCGAGGTTTCTTTAAGTCTACGTAGAGTCGTAGTACACCATGTGTCTTTTTTTCTACCAGCCTCGACTTCCTAACGACAGACCCGAAACACCATCACTTCTAGTGACTCGAGATGGTAGCACTCGCGATATCATTTTTAATGAGACTTACCAAAGAATCAATAATCTCTTCCACTGTGTCATGACAGAAGCATTTTTCAAGTAACTCGATCCTACAAAAAAAAGGGAAGAAAGCAAACGTAGAAGCTGATATGAGAATACAAGGCAGGAGGTTTCTATCTCTAGAATTCAGGAAAACAAACCTGCGAATAACACCTGTCTTTTCTGGATGAGCAGCTTCTGCACATTTTTCTAAGGTTGTTTCAACAACAGAAGGATCATCAGTGAGGAGCTTCTTGAGCTGTTGTTCCAGTACAGGAACCTCCTGTTGTTGGAGAAGAAACCATTACTACCTAGTACGTAAGATAACTTTAATGAAAACAGAAAAAAAGGCTTTAATGTAATCGATATTACCGTACTACTAATATAATGTGTCGCGAGGCCACATGCCAACATTTCTGCGCCACTGAGCTTCAACCCAGTCAGTCCCAGATACTCCCCTGCATATATTCAAGTAAATCATCCATCCTAGGGACCTTTAACGTATACTATGAAACATAAAAATTTCAAAGAAAAAATAGATTTGGTTGAAAGTTATCACCAAGATTTGTTCTTTAACTTCCTATTGTATAAGTAATTTCTATGGTAAGTTGCTCTCCAAGATTTGATAAGACTCTGAAATCACAAACCTAGAGAGAACTTCCGCAATTCAAACAAATCACAAGCATACCTAAGCGACCAGGTAAGTGGGAGAGATTAAAAGAAGCGCCAGCATCAGGATGAAAACCAATGACTGTTTCAGGTGTAGCAAAGATCTGCAGTATCCACGGGCTGGTTAATTATGCATGCTACAAGAAGTTATACTAAACTAGAATCCAGCTGAACGAATAATCGCAAGGAAATGGAAAAATAGACGG
Source organism: Moricandia moricandioides (assembly GCA_905132885.1). Lineage (NCBI taxonomy): Eukaryota > Viridiplantae > Streptophyta > Magnoliopsida > Brassicales > Brassicaceae > Moricandia > Moricandia moricandioides. Next base: position 157,883 of record CAJHQQ010000496.1, read on the forward strand.
TGAGAAGTGGAGAAATAGGAAGGGAAAATTACATACAGTTCTATCAGTAGCTACACGAAATGTCCCAGGTATCGAAACTCCAGCTCCGCCTCCCATGGTCACACCGTTAAGAATTGCCACCTGCACGCCGAGATAATCATCTAATCGTGGCGTTCGCAGGGACATCGGTATTGTATAATGGTTGCAGAGCCAATGATGAAAAAAAAAGTAGAAATCACTTACATTTGGCTTTAGATATGTGCCTAGAAAGTATATAAAATTATACAGAGTCCAAAAAAACTCCCTAATAGCATCCGGGCTACCTACATTGATTCAAGGAGAAATAAGTGAAGCAAGTAGTGTTGAATACACAGAGTAAACAAGATACCACACACAGTAGTGAAAAGGCTGTTTCTAACTAAACAAAGTTTCAACCCCAATACATACCAAGATCCAAAGCACCACAAAAGACTGGCAAGTATTATATAACTTAATCATACACCCTTTCCCATGACATCTAATCTTCATGAATAAAAAACTCATTTTTCCACCCTATCTAGATTCTTCCCGTAGATCAAATCAAAGATGAGAATATTCAAGTACCTCTCTTTCTTAAATGGTAGATAGACACAATATCACCACCAGCACAAAACGCCCTTCCACTCCCCTTCAACAGTTCACGAGAAAGAGTTAGGAGCTTCGTCACATCTCAAACACAAAGAAGAAGAAGAAACAACAATGCCATGAAGCACAAATCACCTTCATCATCACCAACCCGATATTAGGATCCTCTTCCCAATTCTTATAAAGCTTATGCAACCTAACTCCCTATTGAACAAAAAAAAAATCATTATCAAAACGAACTACTCTGGCCACAACATCACAACCAATGTACCATATGAGTGGTGAGCGCATTGAGAGCAGGTGGTCGATTGAGAATCGCAGTGCGTGAACAGCCACTTCCTTCAACGAGAACCTAATCGAACAATGTCATTCATAGATTCAAACAAAGAGATGAAAGGAGACAGAGGCAGTGCTCGAACCTGGTTATCGAGATCATCCGATGTCACCTTAAGCGAACAGAAGCTCCTTCGGTAACCGAATCTCCATAGCTGCTTATCTCTAACGATTCTCGCCAATAATCCGTTTGCGTTATGCATGATTCTTCGTCTTCTTCTTCGTACACACACACACTCTCTCTATACACTCTTATTTGGCAGAAAAATCATAAATGGCGGATCGTTTTGTGTGTCGTGGCCTTGTTATTCGGCTCCGATTTCACTGGAGGAAACTTCTGGTTGAGACGGAGGTTTTAAATCGTCTTCTCTGACGACGTGTCCCGTCTTTTAGGGCTGATGGGCCGATTCGAAGCTATATTTAGTTGACTAGGGCCTTCTGATGACCAAGTCGTCTTACCGATCCCATATTACCATAGTAGCCCTGGCCTATTTATAATTTTTAAAAAAAATTCAACGAAGTTTGAGCCTTAAACCTTAACTAGATTTTGACCCGCGCTTACAAAACGCGGGTTTTGATTTTTATTTTTATTTTTATTTTTAAAATTATTTAATAATATTTGTAAACCAACAGCTTTAAAATATTTTTAGGTTCCTACAAACTTACCTGGACCTTGAATGATCCTACTCGACACCGTTCGTATATTCACGTAAAACCATTTTGAACCCCAACATTCAGAAAGACCGAATTGTAGTCGATGGATACTTAGATGACCATGACTAACACCCGCATGAGTGTTATAGTAAATTGTAATATATAACATATATAATTGTGTTTGGTTTTATATGTGTTTTATATGTTTGAAATTGTTCATATTTTATTATTGTTTGATCTATTAGAAAATAAAATTTATGTAATATTCAATTATTTCATATAAATACTATTTTTTTATTTTAGATTTTTGTTGAAATAAGAAAAAATGTATAACTAACAAATTAATATGGTTGTCTAACACAGAAAATATATGATTTAAAATATAAGAATAAGTGAATATCTCAATTTTAGCAATTTATTACGTTTTGTTCATATATGAAAATCTCTAGATTTTAGTTTCAATTGCTTGATGGATTTTCTTTTATTTTGTGGGTTGTAATTTGGAAATAAAAAATATTGTTAACGTAAGGGCTAGATTTTTGTATCTATCTTGTTAATATTATGCTTGTTTTTGAATTTATTCGGTTAGATAAAAAAATTATTAAGTCAGCCCGTAAATAAAATTTCTTTTAAATTATTCAATGGCACAGAATGGTAAATAAGAAGAAAAAATAAGGGTGAAGTTTTATGAGTACTACAGTTTTAATAAGATAGATTTATTGTAAATGTAAAGGCTAAGTTTGTAAATAAAATAAATTATTTTTAATACTGCTATCCATGTATCCAAACAATCTTCACTATCCATGTTTCCAAACAAAATCCTAAAGTACTTCTACTTTAATAAGATAGATTTCCTTTGAATCCGGAACCAACTTTTACTACTATCACTTGTGGCATCAAACATTTCTCCCATAGTGAATCGAATCCAAAAACACAACATCACCAAAATCCATGGTGACCTATTTATAGTTTGGTAGTAACTTTTGTCAAGAAAACTATATAAGTTCTCTAAGTTTAATGCTTTGATGGGAATGTCAAGATCAGGTTTAGAGTGAGTCAAGCGCCTTGGCTCAAGGGAGAGAAGTAATTATGAACCATGTCATCTGAAACTTTCTCTAATCTCTATCGTCATTAATTCGTCACACCTTACTATATGCATGGATGGGTTGTTGAAAAGATTAAGAAATACATTTGGTTGCTTTGTCCTTGTCTATCACTCGAGCTCGTACGTACTCACTTCTCACCATTTAAACATTACTACACAATTAAGAATGTCATTATCGTGGTATTTAGTGACGTCGTTATTGGTTGCTGAGTTGATATTATCGACATGAAAGACCACTTACATGTGGTTTTGGATATGTGTCTAATTAAGTATACAAAACTTTAGTTAAAAAAAAATATATGAAACTTTACAAACTCGAGAGAAAAAACTCCTAACAGCATCCCGATTTATACGTACCTGCTGCACATGTTAAATGAAATATACATTAAGAAATTCAGGGCATCTTTAACCATAGAAATCCACTTGAGGTTCTTATTCTTTTTTTTTTGCTGATTTTTTTTTTTAAAAGAAAAATAAAAGAAAAAAAACTAATTACAGGCTGCCACTTGTCACTGGGACCCGTAAACAGTGTAAAAAAACCCTCCAAAAAGAGTTTTTATTTAGTAGTTTTAAAAAGTGGTTTTTGTACAGTTCACAGATCCCACGTGTCAGTGGGACCCGCGAACAGTGCAAGAACTCCTCTTAAAAACTCTCAATAATCATGCTCTTAGAGCAAGATTAAGGGGGGTTCTTAAGGGGTTCTTATCGGGTGGGGCCCACCAAAACCCTTAAGAACCACCTCCTAAAACTCTTAATTAAGATACGTTCTTAAGGGGTTCTTGTACTGTTCGCGAGTCCCACTGACACGTGGCGGCCCGCGGTTGGTTCTTTTTAATTTTTTTTTTAAAAAAATAAAAATAAAAAAAATAAGAACCCCTTAGGAGTTCTTAGGGTTAAACATGGTCTTAGACCACTTCCAATGGAGGTTTTTAGAGGGGGTTCTTACAAAAAAAAGACAAAAAAATAAATGAAAAAAGGAATAAATCAAGAGAACCGGTTTCAAACTAAGAGCATCATTATCGGGCGTATTTAAGGCAGTATCTTAGGCTAATTAGAATTAAAAAAGAAGGAAAATTAGCTTTAATGTTAAACAACGTATCTTAATTAAGCACAACAAGAGACGGGTCTTCTGAGACACGTGTAGGTGTTTGGTTCTTCGTGTCTTTCTCTCTCCCCACGAAATGAAACCGTTTCGGTTTCACTTTCTCGATGGCTCCGCAAAGCTCACTACCCCTCGGCGAATCCGCCTTTGTTTCTTCATCTCTCAACGATCGGCGTCTCTCTCGGTGGACTGGTCGTCTCCGACGATGGACGATGAATCATGCGGCGTTTTTCTCTCTTGGTGGCTCTCGTCGACGGTGAGAAACCCCTATCTCTGTCTCGACGACTCACCTCGACGACTCCACCTCTCTTTCTTCATCTCTCCTCGACGATGAATCATGCGGCTTCTCTCTCTTGGTGGTTCTCGGCAAAGGTGAAAAACCTCTACCCTTACCTCGACGACTCACCTCGACGACTCCACCTCTCTTTCTTCATCTCTCCTCGATGATGAATCATGCGGCTTCTCTCTCTTGGTGGTTCTCGGCAAAGGTGAAAAACGTCTACCCCTACCTCGACGACTCAACTCGACGAAGAATCACTCAACCGAGTGGAAAGGTATAACAAAGATATCCTATGGAGAGCTAATCGATCCTATGGAGAGCTAATCGATCCTCTGTCCAAGCTCAATACAGATAAGATTTGCTCTTTCTTCTGTTTAATTGATTAAACTCTTTTGATTCTGATAATGGTTGAATCTCGGTAATAAATGTTTAGGTTTGTGGTAGATAATGGTTGTGTTATAGGTAATAAATTGAAGTAGAAATCGATGAAACTATAGAAAGGTCAATTAAAGCTTATGTTTGATGTTTTTGAAATCCGCATGACATGTTCTGTCTTTGGTGTGGTCAGATGGATGGATCAAATCCCGTGTGACATGTTCTGTCTTTCCGTCTTTACATGGAGGGATCAAGAGACTTGAGCAAGGTTTACGTTGAGGAGTTCAATGCTTTACAGATTAGTGTTACCCTTCCCGGAATTGAATAGATTTAGCTCCTAGTTTGAATTGAACCTAGGGTAATTAATGGTTTATTTAGTGTGAGATTATGGTTGTTTGTTGGTAATAAATTGAAGTGATGGTTAGATAGGTTTTGTGTGATGAATGTATTGGATAAATGTCTACTCGTTTTGCTTGGTTGGTTGGTTGTGATGAATGTATTCTCTGCCATCTATAAACACACATTTATACTTCTCTTTCGTATCATCTATAAACACACATTTATACTTCTCTGCCATCTATAAACACACATTGTTATCTTTCTTTTACTCTTCTTTGTGGATATGGATTCTACTCCATATGAGCACACGAGAAACTTTATTGAGCTTCTTAATAGCCAAGTAGGTAGTGTCGAACCTTGTTCATCACAGGTTCATGTCTTCGGCAGTTCTTGGAGTGAAGCTTCCAAATATGGTGCAGACAAGCCTACTGAGCGTAGAGAAAGAAGAACTTGGACGCCATTGGATGATATTGTGCTAATCTCCTCTTGGTTAAACACCAGCAAAGATCCTCTAGTAGGGAATGAGCAACGTTCTGGTGCTTTCTGGTCAAGGATTGCAGCATACTATGCGGCCAGTCCGAAGGTTGCACCCGGTGAAGAGAGAGAAGCAAGCAACTGCAAGCAACGTTGGCACAAGATCAATGATCTTGTTTCCAAGTTTAGTAGATCATACGAAGCTGCAACCAGAGAGAAGACAAGCGGTCAAAATGAGATTGATGTTCTGAAACATGTTCATGAGATCTTCTACAACAACTACAAAAAGAAGTTTACACTTGATCATGCGTGGAAGGAGCTCCGGAATGACCAGAAATGGTGTGTCAATGAAAGCAGTTCCAAAAGGCGGAAGTTTGATGATGGTTCTCATTCAGCAAGCGGCTCTGTAAAAGAAAATGATGATGCTGTAGATGATGACGGAACGAACCGCCCCCCGGGTGTTAAGGCAGCATAAGCCCGTGGGAAGAAGAAGTCTATGGTCGAGGGCAAAGAGTTGTCTGGATTTCAGACTATGTGGAGCATCAAAAAGGAGGATTTGGCTATGAAGGAGAAGCTTGGGAAGATGAAGCTGCTTGACAGTCTCATTGCAAAGCAAGGAACACTAGGTGATGAAGAAGAAGCTCTGAAGAAGAAGCTCATTCTTGAGTTGATTGGTAATTAGGTTAAGTGTAAGACTCTGTTTTAGGTTAAGTGAACTTGTTGTTGCTTGTGGTAAGTGTCATTGTTTTAGGCATGCGTTAACTTGTTGTTGCTCATTGTTCTTGTTAAGTGAACTTGTTATTAATTCAACTTTTTTTTGGTTTCAGGCTGGCTGGCTGGCGTATTGATAAAGGAGTATTGGAGTATTGGAGTCACTTGTATGGCTGGATTATCTTCTTATTGTTTTGGAGTATTGGAGTCACGGGTCACTTTTTTTGTCACGGGTCAAGAAGATAAAGGACTATTGGAGTCACTTGTATTGTTGGATTATCTTCTTGTTTTTTTTGTTTTGTGAATCACGGGTCAAGTAGTATTGGAGTATCTTCTTGTTGTTTTGTGAATCACGGATTGTTTTTCTTGTGTTGTGTTGTGTCACGGACTTGTGTTGTGTTTTCTATATATAAAAATTTCTCTCATTCTCACAAAACATTAGAATCAACAAAACAATATCATCTTCTCTCTCATTCTCACAAAACAATTTCTTATCTTCTTCTCACAAATCAAAATCATTGTATCACAAAGTCATTACCAAATATGGCATCTTCTTCTCAAAATCCTTTTGAAGAATCATTTGATGATACATTTGATCAATATTTTGATCAATATTTTGAGAATTTAACCATTGGTCATGAAGAAGAAGCAAGGAAACAAAGAAAAAAACGAGCTTATATTGAAAGAAATCGTGAAGAAGGGCATATTCGTTTATGGAATGATTATTTCAGTGAAACTCCAACATATCCTGAAAATTTCTTCCGACGACGTTTTAGAATGAACAAGCAGTTGTTCATGTATATTGTTGATCGACTCTCCAACGAAGTTCAATACTTTCAGGAAAAGAAAGATGGTCTCGGAAGGAATAGTCTCTCTCCCCTTCAAAAGTGTACTGCAGCCATTCGTGTCTTGGCATATGGTTCTGCGGCTGATAGGGTCGATGAATACCTCCGGCTCGGTGAAACGACAACTCGTTTATGTGTACAAAATTTTGTGGAAGGAATAATATATTTATTCGGCGATCAGTACCTAAGAAGACCAACACCGGCTGACCTACAACGTCTACTTGATATTTGAGAGCATCGTGGATTTCCCGGGATGATAGGAAGCATCGATTGTATGCATTGGGAATGGAAAAATTGTCCCACCGCTTGGAAAGGACAATATTCTCGTGGTTCGGGTAAACCAACAATCGTTTTAGAGGCGGTTGCTTCATATGATCTTTGGATATGGCATGCATTTTTTGGACCTCCAGGTACCTTAAATGATATCAATGTTCTTGATCGCTCACCTGTTTTTGATGACATAATAAAAGGCCAAGCTCCTCAAGTCACTTTCTCTGTCAATGGAAGAGAGTATCATATGGCTTACTATCTCACCGATGGTATTTATCCAAAATGGGCTACTTTTATCCAATTTATTCCAATACCACAAGGGCCGAAAGTAGTTTTATTTGCCCAACGTCAAGAAGCTTTCCGAAAAGATGTCGAGCGTGCTTTTGGAGTCTTGCAAGCTCGCTTTGCCATTATTAAAAATCCAGCGCTATTTTGGGATAAAGTCAAAATTGGAAAGATTACGAGAGCTTGTATCATACTCCATAATATGATACTAGAAGACGAAAGAGATGGATACACTCAATTTGATGTTTCAGAGTTCGACCAAGGAGAAGACAATGGAAGTTCACATGTCGATCTCACGTATTCTACAGATATCCCTACAAATATCACAAATATGATGGGTGTTCGAACAAGAATTCGTGATAGACAAATGCATCAACAACTGAAAGATGATTTGGTTGAACATATCAGGCATAAATTTGGACGTGATGAAGACAACAACTGAACTTGAAGGCTTTTTTCAAATAATTTTCATTTATTTTACTAATATTTGTTTTCATATTTTTATTTAAAAATCTATGTTTAAAATGTTATGTTTAATAATTTAATTAATAAATTTGAAGTTTATAAAAAAAATTAAGAACCCTTAAATAAGAGACTTGCAATGGACCATACAAATATACATGTTTCTTAACTTAGTCTCTTAATCCACTTTTCCAACTAAATATTATTAAAAAAAGATTAAGAACTCTTAAATGAGTATGTAGGATAATGATGCTCTAAGGGGTTTTGGAACTGCTAAGACCCCATACGTGCCATCTTTTTATTGGTCGCCTCTCTCTCTTCGATGTTGATATTGTTTTTCTGTCTGATAAATCGTCGTGTCATCGTTACTCTCCTTCTTCGGCAAGGGTTGATCTGGTCGAAAGGTTAGTTCTTTCTCCGACAAGAATGGCGTCGTCTGGGTTTAGTGTGCTCCTCGGTCTTCTACAACTCGTGGATCTCTTACTTCCGTTGAGCACATCTGCAATTAGGTGAAAATAAATTTTGGGTTGTTTCTATGAATTGTCACGAATCCCTGTTCTATCTTTGCTTGATCTCGATTGAATTTTGCAGGAAGGACATCGGATTCTTAGAAGAGCGGATTTGCAGAACAATTGTTCAAGGAAGGTATTTGATATCTGATGATGAAGGTCATCAACTTTCACTCCATTGAAAGATTCAATTTTTACAGTTTTTATCTCTATTTCCGACAAGAGATTTAGATTGAAAGACCTGTTCTTTTAAAGCATGAATGATGATTTTTTTGTTGCAGGCAATGTGTGTAATGCTCTGTCTTTAGATTCTATGGAACCTTTTTTTGGTTTTGTTTCTCTGTTCTTGCTTCATCTTTAACAGGGACATACAAGACTGGGTTTGATTTTTGTGTCGGGAGATGTCGCCATAGTTCTGAGAGTGTGGTAAGCGATTGACTGTTCTTCTCTCTCTTCTTGGCAAGTTTTTCTTGAGTTTATGTTGCGAAGTGGAGAAAATTACCATGGAATTGAGGTTTTATTTGAAACTGATGGGATACTTATGAAAGTGTAATGATTATGATTTGAAACTTACAGGTTCATGAAAATGCATACCACAGCAAGTTTCACCATTGTTTTTCTCTGACATCAAATGCTTCAGGTTAGCTTTTGATAGCCTTCTCTTTAGTTCAATCATTGATTAAATGTCAAAATTCATTTTACATTCGTTAAATAACTGAAACAGGGGCTAATCTTTTTTATTGAACTTGTTTCATAGGCAAGGAGATTCATGCGATGTTGTTTGCAAGTCACGTGGACAATTGTGTGTGATGAATAAACTTTCACTTCTAAACCAATGTAACGTGTAAGTTAACAGTCATCTTTTAAGCCTACCATGAAGCCATGTCTGTAGATTTATACACAAACCATATGATGATTGCTTCTGGCAGGTATATGTTCGTCTTAAGGGAGTTGAAACAGATGTCTTACTTACTGCATATGAACCTATTCTCATCAAGTAAGTCTCACCAACGTTAACCTTGTTGTTGTTCGACATTGTCTTTGGGTCTCATGTGTTTTGTATATTGTGCATATGAACATATTCTCATACTTTTCTTTTATGTTTGTTTAATATTTCTAATTATAAATTTGTATTTCTATTTTAATATGTTTTTATGTCATATTTGTTTAAATTTTATGAAATCCAATAATTTATAAGTTTTGTAAAATTTAAATTTAATAATTCAACTTCTAAAAAAAAATTAAGAACCTCAAAGGGATTATCCCATTGGACCTTGACAAAACTAATTACATTAACAAGGGTTCTAAACTTCATAAAGTACACCTTTAACAATTAAATTAATCATTATAACCCATTAAGGGCTCTAACCATTGGACATGCTCTTGGGATGCTTCTGTTTTTGCTTTTTTTATTAATCAGCAAAAAGACTGTATCAAGCAAATTAATATCCAAACCCAAAGACATATGTACCTCAAATCTAATTTAAAAACAATTGATGCTAACTAATTTTGGTTAAAGTCTTTTTATATATCATATAGGTTGATCTAGTGAGGCATGAAATTAGTGCTATAGAGTGTACTAGTCTAAAAATATACCACACTATATAACATGAATTTGGAATATCTTTCGACCAATGTCAGATTAATTATTAGAATTCACCATATTATTTATCTAGGCCAAAGCCAAATACAATATGGTCAAATAGTGATAATTTAATTTTGATGAAGAATCAAACCGAAATTGATGTGGATACCCATTGAGCTGCACGAAATTACTATTAGGTTACCCCTACTTGGTTGATTCAAGTCTTTTATATATTAATGTTTGTTTTTTAAATTTTTGATGTGAGATCTTAAGACCATCATTATCGCTGGTTTTTTAAAGGGTTTTTAAAAAAAAAAAATCATGTGGGCCCCACATTTTGATTAAAACCGATAACAAAAATCGCCATATAAGGATCGATCTATGGAGTTTTTTTGTACTATACACGGGTCCCACAGATATGTGGCGGTTCACAATTGGTTACTTTTAAAAAAAAAAATTTCAAACAAAAATTTTTTTTTAAAGAAATTCTAAACCTACTCTACCGATAATGATGCTCTAATACACCATCTTCTTTTTATCATATTTATCTTCCCATAAACCGATGTGATTGATGCTATTATAATACCCATGCTTGTTTAACCTAATCGGATATTTCAACGTTTAGTGTGCTGACGTAATGACTTCCTCTTTCTTTTTGGTAAAGCGATGACGTTCTTTTTCCTTACTCATGATATTATCATGAAGTTGAAAAATACATAACTATACAGTGTAATTGAGTGTACGGCGGTTTGGAAAGTTGCTAAGCACGTGGGGTTTGAAACCTACTATCTCAAATAAATTTATTTGTGTGGTAAAATAGATCTATGATTTCCGTTGAGATCAACCAAATTTGTTTGATACCGGTTAACAAATTTTCAAAAATTAATCGGTTAGATTTCGGCCGGCCAAATATCCTGAATTATTCAAAAAAAAAATACATCATACGTACCGATAAAACCAAAATTTTCATGTGATGTATGCTTTATAAAAAAAAAGTTGATGCCATTCTACAGTCACATGTTTATCACTTGTTCAAGCGGTATCATTCTAGTGGCAAAAAGAAGAAACTTAAAGCGAAAGGACGTGGAACGAATTTGAGTGGCAGAGAAAGAAGGTGGCAGCTTTTTGTTTTAGTTAATTGTATCATATTTTATTATAATCTGGTCCAAAAGAAGAAACAAGACAAACGACTAAAATGCATTAAGTTCTCCTCAAGAACCTCAGCAACATATGTGGATCGATGTTCGTGATACTGCTTGGCTTGTGAGTTGTTACTCAGTTCATGTGTTGTGAAAACATGATTCGGCATTAAGTTCTCCTCAAGAACCTCAGCAACATATGTGGATCGATGTTCGTGATACTGCTTGGCTTGTGAGTTGTTTCTCAGTTCATGTGTTGTGAAAACATGATTCGGCTTTTGTTTTAGACTGTCCATGGCGAGACCTTGAAACTTTAGACTTTTTTTTTTAATCCGAGTCAAGGTTATGCAAGCAATACCCAACATGCGAATTTATAATGGTCAGATGTTAAGTTTTGATATACTACGTTACCAATATATATATAAGAGATGTCGTCAAACAGGAATCCATATTTTGTTAAAGAAAAATATTCAAATTTATTATATAAATTTTTGTAGTGGTTCTTTTTTTCAACAAAACAATTGATGACCACTCTATAATATGATCTTATACAACTATTTCTTTTGATATTTTAATATTTTATGTGAGGATGGTGATGAATACATGGATTTTATAGCTTAAAATTTTATTTAGCTAATAACACTTGCAACTAACAAACAAACATTTAGTGTACTAGAGCCACATGAAAAATATGTAGCAAATAAATATTTGAAGTATTCTTACAGTGTCTTTACACGAACTTAATCTATACAAACACACAAATCTTTAAACTATGAAAGACTAAATCGATGGATTTGGGTTCAAGACATTGAGGGAAATATATGAGTTATCTTGTTTTTGTTCATTTTAAGTCAGATGATTTACAATAACCAAAACTATCAGTCTTGGGAACTTGTGCTTGTTGTACTGATAGATAATTTACAATAACCAAAACTATCAATTTCTGGAACATGTTTTCCTCGTTGTAAAAATTTAATTTGATAGGTCTACATACAGTACAGACCATATTTCCTCAAACGTAATATTGTTCTATAGTCTTAGATAACACTAATTGATTACCATTTTAAACAAAATAAACATTAACAATATTACAAAATAAATGTCAAAATGAATGTTAACTATGTGGATTGTTTTAAAATAGCGACATAATAGTGTCATCAAATGCTTATTGAGGCATAACAAAAAAAAACACGAAGAATTCATTGCTAATTAACCAATCATTCAACCCAAAAATGCTTAAATTTTATTCAAAGCACACTAACATCATCATGGTCATGACATACATAACTCCGCAAATAAGTAATTCTCACACACATAGCAACATCTAGGATATCCCTATATATGTATTATCATATCTTACAATATGTGTTTTATTATCTCAGATCCTAATATTTTTTTATCAAACTTCAATTTATAGATTCTTACTCTCCATAAATGGAGAAAGTGTTCCTACCACATGATAACATAGCCATCTTGAAAGTGTTCCCACAACATGATAACATAGCCGTCTTGGCCACACAAACAGCTATTACAAGGAAGTAAATACAACATATAAAGATAGGGGCAAACACCACGCTTAAACAACTAATGACGTAAAGAAATCCTCTAAACTCAACGATCATCGAGCTGAAAAGTGAGACGAAGTCTTGGGAATTAAAGACCACACACATTGATATGCATCCCGAGATTGAAACAACATCAAGTGCACAATTAACAATCTTTAGCATGACTAAACAACCTTTGATTAGACCTTCAGTATTTCAAGTATCTCTAATCTTTAACATTATTCTCAGATCCTAACTAACTCTCTATAACTCTTAAACATTACTAACACATGACATCCTTGAGAAGCTTGTACCTGCGAGTGGCCGATCTAGGAGAATGTATACCGGTTTTACCCTTGTCGGCTGCTGGAGGAATACTACTACTTGTAGTAATCTGGTTGGCTGAAGAATATTCCGACCGGTATAATCTCTTAGACGATCTGCCGTTAACACCGTGCTTTGCTCCGGTTCGACTCCTTGCTTCCCACTGACACCAATCACAGATCTTAATTGGATCAGCTTGCTCTTTGTAATAGCTACTACAGTACCTGTACCAAGAGTATCATGATGATGATGATTTTTCAAATGATAAATTTATGTATGTGCCATCTATGTATGGTAGTTGTTGAAGTAGTTTTTTTCTGGTTTGACGATATACAAATCCTATAAAATACATCTATATATCATATATGCATGCTTGTGATTTGATGTATGATGATCATATTCCTAAATCGATATATACTAGTGAAAGCACGTGGCACGCACTCTCACCGTCCACTACGATTAAAACCTATTAGAAGTTGCTAACATGCATGATGATGGTGATTATATTACACATATATGTTGTTACTATGCACGTATGGCATAAATATAAAGAAAATGTAAATGCATACGAGTGTTGAAAGCGATTAAGGCACTTGCTGCAATGAAAGAGCTTATCGATGAAACCCACATCACCACACATGCAACACACTCTTCTTTCAAGATCCACCATTTTTGTTTTCCTTAATTAGCAGATGATGGAGAATATGAACGAGGAGAAGGAGAGAGAACAAAAGGAAAGCATTGATTCTATATGGGAGAAGAGAAAAGGAAATATAAATGCGTTATTAAACTTATTATACAGGGAAAGTCGGTCCATAAGTAATAATATTTTTATAAAATCAAGGAAAAATATTTTAAAATATAATAGCGTAATAAGGCAGGTATAGACCGCAGGTTGCTTTGGAGTCGTTTTCAGTTGGAGCTTGGGAGGTGGAGAAAGAAAGAAAGAAACGTAAATATAAAAATCAATCATTTAAATGACGTTTCTGCCCTTAGTTTTATTTGTATATATCCTGATGCTATCTTAAGGGCATCCATACCAATGAACTCCGGGGGGAGTTCATTTCTTTTATTATTATTATTAAATTTTTTTGTTTTTTTTTTGTTTTTTTAAAAAAAAAAAAAAAAAGATAGACCAATCGTGAGCCGCCATGTGTCGTGGGGCCCGCGGAACAGTGGTGATACGGGTTCACCAGAGAGAACCCCAAAGCAACAGGTTCATCACTGTTCATTTAGAAAACTGTGTGAACCCTCCTTATGAACCCCTTATGAACCCTCAATGTACATGCTCTAAGAACGTTTCCATTTGTCCTTTCTTGTGATTTTATAAAGAAGGAAAGTTGTGGGGTGCCATTTATTTGACTTTTGCTCCGTGTAAATCAGAGACCGTGACGGATACATCCCTAAAAGCATTTTAACCCTAGAACCCCACTTGAGATTCTTATTTTTTTTTATTTTTTTTTTGTTAATTTAAAAAAAAATGAACCAATTATGAGTTGCCACGTGTTAGTGAGGCTCGCAAACAATGTAAGAAACCCTCCAAAAACGATTCTTATTTAATAGTTTTAAAAAGTGTTTCTTCCACTGTTTACGGTCCCCACATATCAGTGGAGCTTATGAACAGTGCAAGAACTCCTCTTAAGAGCTCTCAATAACCATGCTCTAAACTTACACGATATATATGGTATGTATAACAACATCCTCCTCCAACTTAATGATATTATGTAGTTAACATTACAAATTTAATTTTATTAATCCAAAAAGTAACGTAGACGTTAGAAACATTAACTACGTTTAATTCTCTCTTTGATCAATTAAAATCTAATTTTTCTGATCATAATTTAGTTAAAATTTGACTCGTCACGATAAAAGAAATAATTAAAGAAATTAGTTAAATTATGCTTTGGTGGGTTAAATTTTAACTAATAATTAAGTAATTTAAACGGAGTTAACGTTTCAGAAGTCCATGTCACTTTTTGAATTAATGAAATTAAGTTCGTGATATTAACTAGATAACATCATTAAGTTGATGGATGTTATCATACATAATATATACTTCGTGTAGATAGATATACATTAGTTTAGTTTGTATAACTAATTACTAGGTGACCGGCCCGCACCCTGTGCGGGCATAAACAGATTCAAATTATGGATTAAGTAGTGATCAGTTTTAGCAGTAACGGATTTTATATCATAAGACCACCGTCTTTTGGAGAAAGCATCAAGCACAGGAAAATGTTGGTAGTCGAATTTTACACGGATGAGATATAACAAAGAAATGTTTAGTATGAAGAGGTAGTCGTTCCGGTATGCATAATTGCAACGTCCGAAAATAATTTGTGTGTTTAAGAAGATAGTTTATGAACATCCCTAAATATTGTCGAAAAGTATATGTATACTATTAAAAGAAAATATAATAAAATTGAAAGTATTGGTGATAAATTATATCAGGTATGAAGTACTTGATCAAGTATGAAGTACTTCTCTCGATAATGAGAACAACTTCCATTAGAAACCTGCAAAAAAATCTATTTTATTTTGTAAGGAAGTGGACGTGTTACATAATTTGAAATATTTATTCTTTTCTATTCTTTATTGAACAGAAAAAATATTAAAGTGACATACCATGATCGGAATAGTCGGAAAAATGATTGGCAATGAAATAAAGTATCGATCTTCATACTCATCACTAACCATCTGCCAAATTCCAAAAAAATAAATACTTGGAACAATTTTTATATTTTAAATATATTGTTAGAAGTAAAGTAGATAACAATTACGTACCCTGTCTACGAAATATTCTGGAAAACTTGTTTGTAGACAACATTCAATGTTTTTGTCTCCGGCTTCCTTTCTTTACCAGTTATTAGAATTTTTAATCCAGATCTCGACTTAACTCTTGAAAGTGCAACGTATAGCTGACCATGAGAGAAAACTGGTCTAGGCAGAAACAAACCAACACTTTCTAGTGTTTGACCTTGACTTTTGTTGATAGTCATCGCGAAAGCCAATGTAACCGGAAACTGTCTTCGACGCATTCTGAAGGGAAACTTTGTGTCAGGTGGTGTTACAAACATTCTAGGAATCCAAACCTTGTCTCCAGCAATATTGTTTCCGGTTATAATTCTAGCTTCTATCACATGGGGAAGTAGTTGAGTAACAATTAGCCTAGTACCATTGCATAATCCATCTTCAACATCAATGTTACGGAGACACATAATAGGAGCACCAACCTTCAGCTTCAAATTATGTCTAGGCAGTCCAGCCACTTTAACACTGTTCAAAAACTCTGCAGGATATACAACATTTTCTTCTACGTCAACATCGGATGGGATAATACTGTCAGAGCTAAGGTAAACCTTCTCTTCACCTGAAAGCATATGTAAATCATTTTCTTTAGTGACATGTTAAAACTGACCGTCAAACATAAGAGTAAACACAAAAACATGTTACCTGGCAACTGCGAAAGCATGTAATCATTTATTTTATCCACTTCATCATTTGTGGGAGTGAGAATAGCTCGATGTCTATACAAATCCTTATCTCTTGAGGTTTGAAATGCTTGTCCATAAACCTCTTTTGCCATAGTCTCAATAGCATTTTCTCCACTGTTTTTTATCAGCAAATCAGAAGGGATGTCAATCTCAACTTGCCCGTCGTTAGGCAAATTTATTTTTCCATCTCCAACATCCAAAATCCATTGTGAGAAAGATTGAAGCTCTTTTGCTGCATCATCAGTAAGACCAGCGAGCAATCTCATGTTTTTTGTTAGCTTCAAAACTTTGCAGTGCTCCCAAAGATATGACGAATTCAGAGCCGCCAAAACAGTCTCTGCTCTACCACCTCCAGGTATAACCGGTAAAATCTGTCTGAAGTCTCCACCGAAAACAACAACTTTACCTCCAAAAGGTTTGTCTTCAGAAGATCTTATAATATCACGCATAGAACGATCCAACGTCTCAAAACAATGCCTGCTCATCATAGGCGCCTCATCCCATACAATTAACTTTGCCGCTTTAACCAATTCCGCACGATCCGATCCTGGCTCCATTTTCTTGCAAGTACTGAACTCGTCTGCATCTATCGGAATACCAAATCTGGAATGTGCGGTTCTACCTCCTTCCAACAACAATGCAGCAATTCCACTGGATGCGTTATTTAGAACAATCATACGTCTAGATCGGATAGCCGATGAGAGTGCTCTGTATACGAAGGTTTTTCCTGTACCTCCATAACCATAAAGAAAGAAGATTCCACCGCTATCATTTAAAACTGCTTCCAGAATCTGGTTGTATACCCCTCTTTGCTCATCTGTTATCATCGCCATAAGTCTTTCATTTTCTTTTAACTGATCTTCCACAACATATTTAAGCTCATCATCTATAAGGCGATTGCCGTTGTAAGAGCCAAAATCTTCTGGCTTTGGCATGAGGGGCCATTTGTTGAGGCTACAACCATTGCTGAGCAAATGATTTTCGATCTCAGTAAGAGCAATGTTTTTGATCTGCTCTATGGTCAAGTTCATATCTGCAAGTTTGATAAATTTGTTAAATAACAGAGCCACTTTTTAAAATAAACTGAGTTTAATAAGGCAAAACGCTCACCAGGTCGTCCACTTTCTCGCCGTTTCTTATAAAGAATATCGTCGGTAAGATACTCCCAAGTAGCTTCCCACACGACATGAGCCTGAGCTAAAGTTTTGGATACCAACATTATCGCAAAAAGCTTCCTGGCATACGTGGCAGAACTATTATCACTGCAATCTTTGATAGCTTCTATAAATTCCTTGTCATCGTCCATCAATCCCAACGCATAGCAAGCATCTTCGTATGAATCATATAAAACACCATCAACTGTTTTTATATCCTCGTATGATGTCGGCCCTCTTACATAATTTAGCAATACTCTTAAGAAATAAAGCTCATCAAGTGATGGATGAATATGCGCAATCCTCCCTATCGCAAAGCCTCGTTTCCGTGGTACCCATTCTCTTGTACCTGATTTCCAAACAAATTTTGTTGGAAATTCGGCATATGTCAACTCTCTTGCCTCTGGGTATTTTTTGTTTGCTATGAACCACGCCAAAAACATGGATTGATTAACAGTTTTTCTGTTGAGAATATTCTCAATAGGTTCATCTTGATCAAAAAACACCATCTCCTGATCCGGAAGATGAAATCCAAGTTTCTCAACAGAAGTAGTACGAAAATGTGTAAGAAAAGCTAGAATCCGCCAGGACGACTCGCATGCAGTAATATATCTAATTAAGAAATACGAAAACATATATTAGAAAAGATGATCGTATACCTTAAATAAAAATAAATATGATATAAATTTGTTAGATATTAGTAATTTGTAGATAGTAAAATAAATATGATATAGATTTGTTAAAATAAATATGATATAGATTTGTTAAAATATCTATTGCCCGCACAATTAAAATAAAATAAATATGATATAGATTTGTTAGATATTAGTAATTTGTAGATACTAAAACGAATATCTTTAAATATAAAAATACCTGCAGTCGTAATATGTTTTGATTTCATCAATGACGCCATTTTCATCTTCTTTATCAATTGCTGCTGAAGCATAATCAGGTCCCTTATGGATGTATTTGAAAAGATACTTAACAGCTCGTGTTTGGACGCACCACTCGACATTCATATGGGCGCGATAACGAAGCATAAGCTCTCTATTGTATGGTACAACATATCCATTGTCTAATCTGATACCATTTTTCTCAACAAACCTACCATCAATACGATGCATGTACGATGGAAATCCATTTGCGTCAATGGATGTATTGATGTTGAGAGGTTTCGGAAACATCTTCGAACATTTGCCGTTAACCATACATACATTATCCTTCTTTGCTGCACCGCAAGGACCATGCATCATACAATCACCAACGATTTCATACAGATCCGGATCTACAGTCTTATCTGGTATTTCAGCGGAAATAATCTTATCTATATCATCGGCTGTTGGAAACTTAGATCCTTTTTCCATGAAGACGAGAATATGAGCGTGTGGCATTCCTCTTTTCTGAAACTCAATCGTGTACATTACTGACAAAATGAAAAAGCCAGATTAATAAATTTTTAAAAAAATAATATTATCTAAAGTAATTCTTACAAACAAAAAAAATGAGAACATGTGCAATTAGACTTACCTGCAGCAACAGGGCCAAACAAGGAGCCGCCCTTTTTTGTCAACCAGCCAATAAGATTATCGAGTTTCATTTTGAAAACTCTACACAATATTTCTGGTCTGTCTTCGGTGGTCAGGTTATATTTTTTGAGATACCTTGTAACTTCAGGCCATTTTGGATTGCACGTAAAAGTGATGAAAATGTCTGGAAATCCATGGTACTTGCACAGAGCCATGGCATCATAGTAGTGCTGCTTCATATACCTTTTCCCTCCGGTGAAAGTTGCTGGAATGAAAATTCGTCTTCCTTGCTCAGTCATCTTAGCTCCACCTCTTGCAGCTGCTTTCTGGATTGAATCGTAACTATCTGACCGGAGCTTTTTTTGATTCAGCCACAAGTAACGCAATCTACTGGATTCTATCATAGTGTAGGCGTCCACAAGGAACTGATGAAACAATCTTCCTGATCTCGTAATTGTAGGTGCTTCCCCCTTCCTCTCCAAAATACGAAATGCAAAGTATTCACGCATAGTTACAGTCTTGCGTTTTCTCCCAGTACTGTCTTCAAAACCAATAGGAATATTTAATCGAAAGCCATCCTCTCCGTATGGAAACAATAGTGGATATTGCAGAGGCAAATACGCCGGATGTAATTCACTTATCCTTTGCAACTTTCCACTTGTACTCTCAAGAACAATATCTCGCGTATCCATATTTAAAACAAAATCTCCAAGTATCAAAGCAGCAACTTCATTTGCAGTCGGCAGATTATGAGTCCGTCCATCAGATTGTCGACTTTCAATCAACCTCATCCTATAACCTGTTGATCCTTCCACGTCGAACCTGTCTCTTGCAGACCTAA
Source organism: Moricandia moricandioides (assembly GCA_905132885.1). Lineage (NCBI taxonomy): Eukaryota > Viridiplantae > Streptophyta > Magnoliopsida > Brassicales > Brassicaceae > Moricandia > Moricandia moricandioides. Next base: position 177,837 of record CAJHQQ010000496.1, read on the forward strand.
AAGCCTTAACATGAGGATTACACTGATCTAACATATTCTTCAGAAGAAGAACGAGTGGTTCTCTTAGTTTCTTAGCACTAACTCTGTCAGACCTGCAAATTATATTATTTTTAAAATATAAGTTAACTACATGGTCGACCATAATGCAAAAATCATAAAATATAATCATAGTAAGTTGTATAAAGTGAAGAAAATTACCCGGTACAAGCATCAAGTCTATTTTTGATCTCATTTAAAGTATCAATGATATACAGCTGAGAAAATTTTGGAGCTTCTCCAGGCTCGGGGACTATATCACCAATACGATGATAGTTCTCACCAGACATTCGAAAGACAAATGGTCCACGACCATTGTTAATAGAATGATCTATCTTCCCCCCAAGAGATGTGAAAGAGAACATCATATTGTAAGCTCGTATGAACTCTCGATAATGTTTGCTTAACTCGTCTCCTTTGCATAACAAAGTCATTAACTCCATTGGAGGATTCGCGAGACGAGGAAGCACAACTTTACCATGTTTACAACACATTGTGAAGACAGGATTCTTTGCATTACGTCGTTTTCCAATTCTTTCACCATACCACATATATGCTTGACAAAATTTACAATTCCAAATTGGATCTCCGTCGTCGTAATAACCTGTGTAATAAAATTTATTCATCAAAATAAAAAACAAACTAATCTGTAGTTATTTATTTTACTTAAACAATGTCATTTTTTCAAGTCATCACCGTTTTTTTGTATCCCGACGATAATAGTCGAAATAACTGTATGATTAGTCTCTTGTGGGATACTTTGTGGTAATGGGTTTATCAAAGACTCTCCAGCTGAATATCTACTGTAAGTCTGATTCTCGTCATCTGAATTTTCATTTTCAGACTCACTATCCACAGCATATCGATTATTATAAGCTGGATCAAAACGTGTATGATAGAGTCAAAACATATCATCCAGTCATATAATTTAGTGTCTATGTATAGATGGAAGGCAACATTTTACCTTCAGGATGATCCTGGACGATGAACCTTGGTGGAGGAATGAATTCATTTGATTTGGTTTGTTGGAATGGACACTTATTAGCTGAAAAAGATTAATATAAACATATAAACAAATGTCTGTACCAAAGAAATTCATAAAATAGATATAATATTAGTATTTACCTTTCGATAGTCATCATAAAATAACTATAAAACAGGGAAATAAAATACCTTTCGGAGTTGCATTTGGTACAAACATTGGTGGAAGACCAGAAGTTGATTGACCTCTGATGTCATCACCTTGTGTTTTTGTTGAGATTTTTTTAAGTTTACTCGTACTTTTGAAACAATACCATAGAATATCTATACCGATTCAATGTTTAAAACTCGTTGTTACCTTTTATTTGTCTTCGCTTTGAATTCACCGATGGTGGTGATCCAAGTGTCTTACGTTTCCTCGACGAAATGCTAGATTCTTGATTACCAATTGTAACAAAAAAACACAATCATTTGATTATTATTCTACCTACTATTGTGCTTAAAGAGTCCTTAATATGCAGTTATTAATTACCTGTTGCTAATCTCGATGGGTGCATGTTGGTTACGGAACCACTGCCATTTGCAAGAGTAGGTGAACTTTGAGTTGAAGTACAAGAACCTGGAGACGTAAGTAGAATGAAAAGAAAAATAAATAACATAATTTCGGAAAAGGTTCTCTAAATTCATCTGTAAAGTGCGTTGTAACTATCAATGGAAAAGAAACCTTTACTCAAAGATTGTACACCTGATGGCTTTGTTGGCTTGAAAATCCTTGTAACTGTGAAATGTAATGAAAATGAATTTGGCAGATCCGTGATTTTCTCAACAGATTAATAAAAATCAACGTGGAGAAAATCAAAGCGTTAGGAGACTAACCTCTATTTGAAGTAGTAAGGCATATTGTTCTTTTGTTATTCAGTATTTCCTTTCTCGCAGATCTCGCTTTATGTGGTATAGACTCTGATGGTCGTGGAATAACGGGTCGAAGTTCTTGATTCGTAACATTCTGAAAGGGCGCCCTAAAAGGGTTGATACTTGGTGCTGCCGAAAGGTTTGTGATAGAAGACTTTTGTGTTATATTCCCGGTAGGAGTATTCTCTTTGTCATTGGTACCTATGTTCACACAAGGAGCGAAAAAATACAAAAATTAACCAACTATCACTTCAAAATGATATGGAAAGAGAGTTGAAAGAAAATTCTCGTAGACAATTGAAAGCATTTATTAACTTTTTCTGTTTTCATCAAAATGATTAGGTATCATTCATTGTATTCAGTAGAACATACCCATTTTCTTTTTCTTCTCTTGTTTATTCCCAGTGTCTGTAGACACTGGATTACTTCTCTTCATGCGTCCAACTCTAAATCGATTGCTTCTGTTTTCAGTAAGAACAAAATGTTGTATATCCTGTTTTCAATCGATTGCTTCTGTTTTGTCGGATAGAGTCACAAAAAAGGCTTGAATAAAAGTATATATTTTGAAATGAAATCGATGGAATAGAGTTCAAAAGACGACCTCTTCAATGCCAAACAATAGAGATCGATTCATGACCATTAGGTTATATAATCAAGAAAATATACGTTCAATCATTTGTTGCCAAAAAAAGTCCCTTATTAAATTCTGACCATATCTATTCATTCAACATGTGAATATGGTATTTATTGGAAAACAGTTGACATTGATATTATAATTACATTATCTTCTTTTACATTGCACCTCTATTTATTATGTTTTTGTTTGTAAGTTTAACATCATACATATACCTTATTTTACCACCTTAGATATATAATTATATACTATATATTCGTGCTAGGTTATAAATTTGTGTGTTTCTTTTTGTAAATTAAACATATATAGAACAACCTTACTTTATCAAGTCGATTTTCCTATGATGTCGAAAGAAGCTGTTATTTGGTTGTTATACATAATAGCGCAAAAATACCATCTTATTATTCATTCTGATAAGTATAAAAACCAAAAGAGAGACAATGGAAAACATAATCAAATTTCCAAAACAACAAATACAAATGATTGCTTAAACGCTTCCACTTTTACGTGCATAATGGACTTCAACTTTCTTCCAGCGGTTTTGATTACCATCGCCACTTATAATACTCAGTCCTCTTCGGAATCATAATCATGAAATATCAGATTATGTGGCTGCATTAATAAGTTAATATTTGGTTAGAATATACACTGCGCATAAATAGTTTTGAGTTATATGTAAAAACAGATATATTACATGTGGATAAAAGTGTTGGATTATGTCTGCATCGTCAACAACATAATCAACAACATATGCTGAATTTTGTTCGTTTTGACCATAAGATCCGATAGTAATCATGAATAGAACTTCCCTCCCAAGTAAATCAGTTAGAGATTGAGGTAGAAAATGTGGATTTTCCTGTAAAAAATATTTAAAATTTTCGATCTACGATATAGAAATAATATTGTCTTAAATCACTCTCTCCACAAAGTTAGGAAATACCTCAGCAGGATGTTGGACTAAATCAAACGCAGGTCTCCTAATTAGCTTCTCCGCAATATTGTTGAAAAGCAAAAACTTGGCTTCAACTTTTGATGCATCACTAACACGTACAACCAAGTAGTAACTAAAAAAACCACATAATTTACTTAGTATATTAACTGATAATAATATTACATATAGAAAAGTAGCAAGATTAATGTATATAAACGGCCATACCGGTGGATACCATGTTCAAAATCCTTTTCACATGTTTTGCAATTGTATAGAAGATTTTGTTGAAGATTTTGCACGTTTTCCTCAAAACCATCTCCTTTTCTGACCATTTTTCTTGTGCAAATAATGCAGGCCGTGTAGAACCATGGTTTTTCCAAATCAATGGCTTCAATTTTAGCAAGAACCATACACTTTCCGGCCTATTTCAAACCATTTAAATGCCAATATAATTTTTAGGAATACCTTCTTTTATAAAAAAAAATTATTTAACATGCAGAAAAGTATGGGTACAAACAGAAGAGGTTATAATAGTATTTACCGATTTCGCTTCAATAATTTGAGATATTGTTTTCTTGATGTACCCCATTGCTTCAGGAATACTGTGTTATGACAAATAACTATATCAACCTTCATAATCAATTTGTATAACCATAATGATAGAGAAGATAGAGAGTGGTAATTTTAACCTCTTTGTGCTCGATATGATCTATAAAATTTCGATTATATAATAGGTGTATATATAGAAGCATATGAGATCTAGGTTATGTAAATATATAGTTTGACCAAAAAAATATTCGTATCTGTATTACTAAGGACATGAGCAATAAATTCTAATAAATGCTTATTAACTTTCTATAGAATTTATTTGTGGTAAATATGTCTTGATAACCTTGGTCAAATGCTTTAATAAATTTCCTAATGTAAGAAATACCGGATCCATTGTTACCATATAATATTATGGTTGATTGTTTGGCATGATTGTTCAGAATATCGCATCCATTGTTACCATTAACTGATGAATATTCGTATCCGTATTAGTAAGGACTTGAGTAATGTTCGCGTAAATGCTCATTAACTTTTATTACAATTTATTTGTAACTAAATATGTGTTGATAAACTTCTTCATATGCTTTAATTAATTTCCTAATGTAAGAAATATAGGATCCATTGTTACCATTTAATATTGTGCTAGCTGTTTTTATTTTCAAAATATGTTCATTCTAAGATGATGGAAATCCGATCTTGGTCGTGTTGATATTTTACTTTTATGGTTTTTTGGGGCTAATACATATTGACATTAGTTATGTACGCATTGTTATACGCATTGTTATAGGAAAAAGATATTTTCCTTACTGATGTATTTTTCTATAGTTTTACGGAAGAAATTAAACCGAATTACGTATTGGTCAAGTAATGCAATTTTATCAAGAGGACCGCGTCCGTGTACCAATAATGTCTAGCATATTAGCAAAACTGATATAAGACAAAACAAAATCTAAAATATAAAATTTAGATAAAGCTCAATTGTTCATAATAATTAAGTAAACATAAATGTAATCAATAATTCGTTAAATACGATAAATTAGAACAGACAAAAGTAATAGCAATCTTCAAATCCCTAATTTTTGTGTCCATCTTTTAGCTTTTTCGATCCCAAAAGAAACTTACTTATAGGACAGCAATATGAAGACTTAAGATATACTCCTTGAGGTTTTTGTTTGTTAGTCTCCATCCAATCCATAAACTCGGATTTATCTTGATGATCATCGCGGATAGTGACTGAATGTTGGTCTATGCGTGTAAATTTCATCATATTGTGATATCCCATGCCTCCAATTCATTTTAGACTCGTGTAATGATATTCAACTTTTTCGTAAACCTGTCACATATACATATTTACACAATACTTGGTTAGGAATTGACCAACAAATTAATTTAAAGAGAAGTACATTTGCCAAAGAAGTACATAATACCTGGTTAGGAATTGGTAGACTATATTCGCCCGGCTGCATGTTAAGCCATGAAGTTTAGAACATCCACAGTTTCGCTAAATATTTTGGGTTTCTTGATTTATAGAGTACTACACAACATTTGAATACATTAGGGTTATGAGTTTTGAAGGCCGTCTTGATTTTATTTGGGCACAAGTTTGTTTTTAGTTCGATTATTCAAATGGGCTGTGATTGTATTAATGCACATAAAAGCCTAATAAGGGGCAACATTCGACTGATTTAATGGGCTGTGATTGTATTTTTAAGACGTGAACAATTAAACTATCTAAGTCAATACTTGATATGTTGTCTACAACGCCATAAAGGACGTTAAAATTATAACTGCTAATTAATAGTTCAGACTACTCTTCCAGGACATCGAAACTATAGTGATGTCCAACAATTCTAGCAAGAATATTAATACGTTCACCGATTAGTCTATGACTACTCTTCTTTTATTGTGTTATACGAATATAACAATTC